>JAHWFP010242155.1:0-23533 GCA_023313725.1 Lithobius niger
AGAAGTAAGAAATTAAGACAATTCTCTTAAACTTAGCTTAGCTAGCCCAATTTTCCCACCTTGGTAGCAGCGTTACCGCTTATTATTACAGTTAGCCTACAATATTAGGACATGTGTAGCTCCATTCCCTACGCCGGGACTGTAGCTGTTGTGCTTGTTTGAAACAAAAAGTACTCAAAAGTAATAAGAAGATCTAGTTACACCAGGCGAGCGGCGATGTTACAAGCACCTACCCCGTCGTAGCATCCGCCGTTACACTTGACTCAATGTGAATAAGTAGATTTGATCTTGTGCAAGATGCCTTGAAACATAATCTTAAATTAGACTACGCTTGAAACTGTAAGGTACTTTTTCTAACTTAGAGGTGTTTAGGTAACACCAAAGAACATTTTCTAATTGAAATTTTAAGTGTGAATTTTACTTTGAAATTCGTAGCCGATAATTTATTCATGTAAATTAATTTTTGTACTTTCACTGAAAGTTATTTGTAAAGACTAGTTACCCTGTAAAGTGTTTCTTTCCCCTGTTTATTAAAACGTAGAGTTTTAAACTCAGTTGCTTCTAGAGAGATTTAATTTGCTAGTGTTTTAACTAAAAACAACTCCCTAAAAACAACTCCTTAAAAACAATTCCCTAAAAAAAGGATGCACCTGATCCCGTTTTGTGGGATGAGTCTAAACAACAAGCGTTTGACTCCTTGAAACAGGCCTTAGTGACATTCCCAGTACTAAGAGCTCCTGATTTCAGTCAGACTTTCATTTTACAATGTGATTGTTCTGAACGTGGCATGGGCTGCGTATTGTCGCAAGAGTTTGACAAAGATGAACATCCTTGTCTTTACGTTTCACGTAAATTAACTTCTAGGGAGCAGAATTATGGTACTACAGAAAAAGAATGTGCGTGTTTGATCTGGTCCGTGGCTAAACTTCGTCCATACATTTACGTACCAAGTTCATCATCGAGTCAGATCACAACCCGTTACACTGGCTCAAGCAAATGTCTGGAAAAAACCCCAGATTGCTTAGGTGGAGCCTCACCCTTTAAGATTATGACTACACTGTCCGATACAAATCTGGAAAGTTCCACGTCAATGCCGATGCCTTGAGCCGGTATTTTGTTTACCTTAAAAACAGTTGAGTTTTTTTTTCTTAAAAGCTGAACAGGTGATGGAGCAAAAAATTGCTTTTCACTTTTTGTAACTTTTCTTTAATCATTAAGAGGTACGTTGTCAGGGCAACCTCACTCAAAGAAACTGTCAGTTTTCCCCATTCGGACCTCACACCTAAATGTTAAGTGCCAATGTTATTTTCCCTGTCATTATCAACGCATTCCTTTGTGGAAGGATTTTAACAGAGATTATACGACACGTAATTATATTCATTCACGGGAGTTTAGTGGTTCCTGGCTATCTCCTCTTTAAGTTTTCTTCGAAATGGCTTTCTTTAAAAACAGCCGTCTGTTTTACCTCTGAGGGCAAAAGGTTAACTCTGTCGTTAAAAGGTTGTTGCGTTATTATCCACAAAACCTCCCAGCGTTGTATTTTGTATTTTTAAGTTATGGGACCTATCTCAAAACCCTTCTGTGTTTAAATTTTCATGTAAATAAGTTGTTTGGTAACCTCAAACTATTCTAGTGGTGATCTGTTAACTTTAAATAGAGCTTATGGTTGCGCATGCGCTTATAGTATCCTCTATTCCGATCCTTATCGCAAGCTAGGTCCTGAGGAGTGCGCCCAGGGGTATTTTCTCGAAGTTTTCCCAGATAAAAAAAAATAACTTTCTGTGCACGGCTGACTGGTTAGAGTATTAACCCTTTAAGGACGGGTGCGCCCACTGTATAGTCATTGTTTACAGCTCTTCTACAAGTCATACCGAAAACTTCCAGCCAATTACAGTAAAATTTAAACTGGGATATGAACGCCAGATCAATAAGGATAAAAAAGACACAAGTTTCATTCCCTTACCTCAACTAGGTGAGAAGCTGCGATTTTTTTCTACAAGTCAGGTATAAGTTCTTAGCGCGCTCGCAGTCCTTAAAAGGTTAAATGTTGCGACTGTATCATTTAATAGTTAACGATTGCAAAACCCCTAACTTTGTAACTTATGGTCAAAAACCAAAAATAGTGTTCTTTTATAACTTGTAACTATGATTTACTCAAGTTAACGTTACCGCAAAAACGTCAGTCCCCCAAAAATATAAAATGGTAATTTTAATTTTGTGTAAAAAGTGTACCTTTAACCTTGTTCAGAACCTGGGGTAGGAATAAGTATCCCAAACCTTTAGACTTCGCCTTTGTATTAACGGAAGATGACAAGTTAAATAGGAGTTGTATTTCTCGATTTAGTTTGCTGATTGCTTAAATTTAGGTAATTTTTGAAACTTTAGATTTCAGTGGCTTGGCAGCTGAGTGTTTTGCATACCTGTGTGCACTAACTTTCTGTTTTAGGCTTTCATTTCGGGTTCAAAAGGAGCCCTAAGTGAAATCTCTCGCCGGGGGGCCTGTAAAGAAGCTAGTCGTCACTAACAGATTTGAGAAGAGACCTCTGCTCAAAAGATCAAAAACCTGAAAGTTTATCGTTTTCGCAACGAACATTTTTTTTTTTCATTTGCGCTCGCCAGCGCTCATTAGGCCTATAACGGCCTCTGTCTTCAAAACACCATATCTTCAAGAAAAATGGACCAAAACGTTTGACATTTGCGGCCCTTAATAGACCTACACTTTCCCAAGACTTCTGCGAAAACAGAACTTTAAATTTCTACTCCAATAATTTTCTACATCATTTTGAAAAAGTCACCAAAATGACCGGCGCCGCACGTAGATCTTCAATCGCCATTTTCAACAGCTTGTAATTAAACTTGTAATTACTTTATTTCTTTTGCAGGCATAAAGCCAACCAGCTTAGCGTTGTTTAGGAGGATTTATCCTCACATACATGTATTTGAAAACCCAACCCTTGATGTTTTTATTTTAGCGAAGGCCAAGTTATTTATGAAAACTTCGACTGTAATTTTTATTATTAGCTGCTGCAATAATGTTTCATAAATATTCATGCGTTATAGCATTCAGGGGAATAAGCTGGTATATTTAACCTTTTATTTAATTTAATTGGGCAACAGTTTAGCAAAAACTAAGTCTCTGAACGCTACTGAACTCGGCAACACTTTCCTTCGAATTTTACCGGACAATTTTTCAAAAGTGTTTATCTTGCATTTTTTTTTTCAGGGCTCCGACCATAGTAACGTTCCTTCTAATATAAATCACGTTTGTTTAAAGAATTGAGCAAAACACTTCGTTCCCCCCCCCCTTCCTTCATTAGTTGCAATGCATAACATTATATAAAAAACATTTCATAAAAAAATATATAGGCCTATTTTCACGTTGTTATGAGTTTAACTCAATGCACTTCTCAAGCTAAGGCCTCTAAAATCACCCAAAGTCGGCAATTCCCTTTGCCATCCAAGCTCCTTCGGTTCCCATACAATCAGAGTCCCCTGCCCGTCCGCGCTGCCATGCCTACTTCCGGTAGTGACAGCCTGGCCGGCCAGAGTCAGACTCCCCTCCTCCAAGGCAATCCCTCTACCCCGCACCCCCCCCCCCCCCCTCCGTCGCTCTCCTACAGGTCCGCACTTTCCCTCTTACCTGCACACAGGCAGCAGGTATAAAACAGACCTGAGGGACTGCATCAGCAGCATTGGCTCAACTACCAGTCAGACGTTACTACGGCGGTCGGAGCAGAGATGTACCCAGTCCGAGTGTTGCCATGCCAGGCAAGGTAGTAGTTTAGAAAACTAGTTTTAGCTTTAGTTTATTTTTTCGGACTTTATTCTAAATTATAACTTAAAGATTTAAACTTAACATTTGACTGGAGTTTCGCGATTATGGGTAGTTAAACCATCGGCATTTTCTGGTGTCCCCTCCCATAACTTAAGGTTTTAAGGTCCCCTTTCTAAAAACCGGCTTTTTTTTCTGTTTGTCTCACAAAATGTGAAGGAACCTTTTTGAGATCACCAAGGTCCTGTAGCATATTAACAGAAGCACAGACTTCGATGGTAGGGCCCTGATTATTGCTAGCTTGACTCAATGTGAATAAGTAGATTTGATCTTGTGCAAGATGCCTTGAAACATAATCTTAAATTAGACTAAGCTTGAAACTGTAAGGTACTTTTTCTAACTTAGAGGTGTTTAGGTAACACCAAAGAACATTTTTCTAATCGAAATTGAAAGTGTGAATTTTACTTTTTAAATTCGTTGCCGATAATTTTTTTATGTAAAAATTACTTGTGTGCTTTTATTCAAAGCTCTTAAAAGCTTCCCTCTTATTCAAAGCTCTTATTTAAAACTCTTCTTTTTAATAAACAGGGGGAACGAAATACAATTTACATTAGTTGCCAATGTAAATTGTATTTCGTTCCCCATGTTTATTAAAAAGAAGAGTTTTAAACTCAGTTTGCTTCTAGAGAGATTTAATTTGCTAGTGTTTTAACTAAAAACAACTCTTTTTATTTAAAGCCTAAGGTTAGCAATTAAACCACCCACCTGGTGGCAGTGAACCAAAAACGATTAGATAGTACTAAAACTTCAGATAGGACATCGACGCTCTGTTCCTAACCGTGCAGTAGTGACTGCCACGCTTGTTTAAACTCCGCAAAAGTAAAAACGGCCACCCGAAGTACTTCTAACTTTCCCGAGACCACACCAGATGTCGGTGCAGAACAGTAGGCACCTCTAGGACCTGTGAGCACCGTTACAATTGCTCTAAAAGCATTAAGTTAACTAGGTTGTTAAACTCCCCATTAACTTTGGCCAACGAAAGCCATCGAGAAAATAAAGTTTCTAATTCAAAATTAAAATCCAGGTACAACTGTTCAATTTCTTTTTCAAGGGAACGAAACGCAGTTTGAACCGACTCCCTAGTTTGGACAAACCTGTCAAGTAATTTAAGTTTGACAACATCGTAATCTTGCATTTCTGCATCTGTTAACTGGTCACAAACTTTAATTAAAACTTCTCCCATGACGGGTATTAAACCAGTACTCCATTGATTTCTAGGTATGTTTTGTGTTGTCATAGTTCTTTCAAAAAATTTTAAAAAGCTATTAATTTCCGTTTTAGGAGTCCAAGGGGTAACCAACCTTACGACATCAGAAATTTTCCCGTGTCTAGTTACGGGAGTTACTGGACTTGGGGGAGCGTTGTTAACTCCTGCTGGAGCATTAACGTTAATACTAATAGCATTTAGGCGAGCTAATTCGAGCTGTAGTTTAAGTTTCTCTAATTCCTGAGCATTGTTTTTCTCAGTAAGAGCAGCTTCTTGCGTTTTAAGAACTGCTTCGCGATCCTTAATTAAGGCTGCTTGGTCTTGCATAGCTAATTCATGAGTACGACGTCGGTCTGACTCAGCTAACTCAACATCACGCCTTTTTTCGCTGTTAGCGAGTTCCTAGGCTTTTAGTCTTAATTCTTCAGATTTTAAGGCTAATTCTTTTTCTTTACTCGCCAGTTCTTGCTTTTGCAGTATAAAGGCTTCACATTTTTCAATAGCCGGAGCTAATTTATCGTACAGTTCTTGTAACTCGTATCGATGTTCGTCTAATGCATTTTGCAACGATCACAGTTTCTTGGCGAGTTTCTGTGACAGTTAAGCCTAATTTGGTACAGGCTTTCTTTAAATCCTTGTATTGGATATCTTTGATAACGTCGTCTAAGTTTAGGTCCGACATTTTGAGGTTTAACGTTTACGATTTCAAAATACAGCTTGTATGAGTGAAATTTACAAATTAAAAGCAGCCGCGATTAATTTACGTTAAAAGGGCAAAGTGAGTTTAAAACTAAAACGACTTTTCCAAATCCAGTAAGAAATACATAAAATATACCTTAAGACCTTCCTAGCTTTGGTGTATGAACAACTAAACCATTAAAAAAATGCATCTAATTATAACACTAGGCTTGGCGGCCTACAGCATATCTCGTGTATACTTACCCCAATACTCAATCACTGAGCGGTCAGTCTAGTCCTGGTCCAATCCTCCACCACTGATTGAAGAAGGCTTGCACAAAATAATCCAAGTAGATCGTCTACTTTACTGGAACTGCGGATTGGGTGTCGACAATTCACTAGCTGCAGCAACGAAGCTCCTGGTCCCGGCACGGGCGGATCGTCCTCGCCGGCGGCGGCAAGATGCGGGCTTCTAAACGGCAGGGAGCAGATTTTCACTCACGGTAAAGCTGCGGCTTTCACTTCTCGGCTCCCGGGCGGGTTGCGGACGCTGGGGCGGGGAAAGTACTGTTTTTGACTTCAGTACGGACGTCGGATGGTGGGATTATTTTGACGGAGTCACGGACATCTTTCCCGGGCAACTATTTGGGCTGAGTTGCGGACATCGAGTTGAAGGGTTCTTCCACTGCAAATTCGGCCTGGTAGCATGGCAGGGGGGAAACGCTTGTTGAGAACAGCACCTGTTGATCCCACCGCTGCCACCAAATTGTAACGGCCGATGCTACGACGGCTGAGCTGCTTGTAACATCCACGACATCAGGTAGACTTCGGTCTTGTTTAAAATAATACTTTCGGTGATTTGTTGGTTTATCAAAGCACAGTCGTGGCTACGGCCCGATGTAGGGAACGGAGCGAAAATATCCTATCAAATTAAATAGGCTAACAAGTACTAATTTACACTGTACACGCTGCCACCAGGTGGAGTGACATTAATTGCAGAAAATCCTGAGTTAAGAATAAAAGGGGGTTTACATAATATTTTAACTCTACACTTAATAACCGAGTAAAAACAACTGACGTTTAAGATGCTTGGTTTTATTTATGCAGTTAGACAAAATATAAAAAAAACACTACATTTTCATACGAGTTTTGACAATTGAAAGCTTTAAGCGAAGCAACGAATTTACATTTATAAATTCAACAAATGAACTTTGGCATTTTAGAAAACAGTAACCTTTACATCAAGAAAAGTTCACTCAGGTATGTTTCAACCTCCTAATATAAAATGCAGCCGCAAGTTACAATTAGGCCTACAATATGTTGTTTGCGCATAAACTCAACTAAACTTCCAGTTAAATCTGAACTAGATCGGCTCAACGGGAGCACTAGCAATTTAAGCAGGACTTTCACTTAAATTAAGTTATAAAATAATTAAGATAGACTTGGTGCTTTAGGAAGGGAACTACCCTGACGTTTTATGATTAACTAAGTTCAGAAACTGCCAATGCATGAAGTTAAAACATAAAAATTCAAGCTAGAGGTTAATTTAAATTTGAACTAGTAATTTAAGTTTAGGGGCCTAAAGTAAAACTTTCAACCATAAACTACGCGAAAATACGAACCACAACCATAGTGCCCGGCATGGCAACAATCGGACGGCATCGTCTCCACTTCCGATCGGCGTGACCACCTCCTAGCTTGAGATCTGTGAGCTGTGCTGTGGATGCTTTGGGCTGGGAGATTTTACGGGGGAGAGAGGGAGCGGACGTCTCCGACGACGCACGTTTTGGCGGCAAGAGAGGCAGGCAGGCTTGGAGGAGGGAAATTTGTTCGAGTTCCAAAACGAGCTGTACCACGTGAAGGCTTTACAGGGAAGTGTAACGATCTGAATTGGCCTTTAAAAGGTAGAGACAAAGGGGGTTTTTGCTGATTGGCTGGAGCTTAGGAGCTCTGAGTGGCTGGATCCAGGACTGTTGGAGCCGTTGAGGGTTTTGGAGTTTTGGAAGGGTTTGGTGAATTGATGGAAATGCAACAGTCCAACCTACGATGTTACGCATCGCAACTATTGAAGGAAAGGGGGGGGGGGGGGACGAAATGTTTTGCACAGAATACTTGTTTTTGGCTAGAGAAACAGATCTTTATACGGGATTGTTTTTAATAAAAGGATAAGCAAGCTAGAATTGCATTTGGAACATGGGGTGGTCACCCTCGGCGATTTTCGTATCAATATTTACAAACAAAACAAAAAGTGGTGTCCGGTAAAATTGCCGTAAAAATCTTTTGACGTTGAGCACCATGGTTGTGTTCAAGGGGCAAGTAAAAATAGTAAAAGAGTAAATAATTAACGTAGTGAAAAATGCTAAAACGCATTTAAGATGGGGGCATTAACTTTGCAGTGGCAAAACTTAGTATCATGGAAATTTTTCATATAAATCGTGCACGCTACAAATCAAATAAAAAATATCACATTTGACAAGTTCACTTCCTATTCATGAGGTTAAGTACCTGTGCAAAGGAAGCCCCTCCTATTTTGAAAGCCGACAGGCTCATTTCACTCTGGCTAAAGAAATCGTGAAAAGAGGACTAACGCTATGCCAGAAAAGAAACAATCAAAAACAATGATTGGTTTAGAGAATTTTCGGTAGTATAATATGCTTACAGAGAACATCCACTACCTTACATACGAACATCCATCGTACACTTTTTGCCTGATGAAGGTAGTGGATGTTCTCTGTAAGCATATTATACTACCGAAAATTCGCTAAACCAATCATTGTTTTTGGTTGTTTCTTTTCTGGCATAGCGTTAGTTTTCATTTCACGGGCCCCTCCTATTCCACAACTAATCTAAACTGGGTCGGCTTTATGCCTATATAAATCAAAAGGAAATGAATACATTTATACAAATTAGTTGGAGTTACGATGACCGGAAGTGTGTGCGTCGCGGCACAGTTTGGTGACTTTTTCTTATGCGTGTAGCTGACGAACCAGAAGGAAATTTTGAGTTCTGTTTTCGCAGAATGTAAGAATAAAGTTGTGGCTATTAAGAATTTCTATGAGGGGTCAATTCGGATGGTAACCCCAGTAGATACAATAGTTTGAAGTTGGTAGTCGGACAAGTCAGGGGCGGGGAGACACCAGACTTGGAGAAAAAAAATTAGAGTTCGTGAAAACGATTTTTCCCGGAGGTTTTTTTGACAGCTGGAGTCCCGGTATCCTCTCCAAAAGGGTTTTAGCCAAAAAGCCCTTACACAATCCTACGCACAGGATGGGAAAACACCATTTTTCAGAAGTTCATTAACATTGTCCACCTCTTCGTTTCCCGTTTCGATCACTTTTTGATTGTTTTCAGTCATTGTTTGTATGATGGGAATCACCGCACAATCGACCTTCATCAACGCTTGCTCACAAGCGAATGGGGTTTTCCCCATGGGAGGCAGGCAGCTGCAGCAGGTATACTGCGCAGCGCGCCTGGCGGAGAAAACGGGCAACAGGCGTTGAAATCAAAAATTTAAGAAATTATTTGTTTGCGCATGGGAAAAGCCAAATTATGCAAATTCAGCGTAAGTACTGAAGGTAAGTATCTTGCAGATATTAAGAAACTCACGCATGGTTGTGGTGATTGTTCGTAAGGTAAAGTGCTTCATATTAGGCGTCTAGAAAACTGGATAACGATGTAGTTTCTTTAGGACGTATACTTAAAACTTAATGAAATATATTTACAATTTTTGTTAAAGGGCAATTACATCCATTTTGACATGCATATTTTATTTTTGGATCAATTACACAATAACTAAACACAAGAATTGCGGTAAAAATACGTACGTCCGATACAACACTTTAATTACTGCATCACGAAAGCACGATACTCAGACCGCCATTGTTTTTCTGGAACGCGCAGAAATAATGCCGACAGACGGTGCTTATCGATTTCGACTCGCAGCCGATTGAGATAGCTCTGTTGGCTGTGAGTAGCTCAAGCTTCCGACGGCCTTAGCTGGCCACTATCTCATGAAATATTAAAGATTTATTTGACACATATTGTGGATGTTTAATGCAAACTCGTGAACCTGTTAAAAACATGATTCGAATTTAAGTCCATGATCTATACCATCAGGGTTGTGTTTGCACATATGACTACATTACTACATCGTTATCCAGTTTCCCCGCTTAGTTTTTAAGCCCTCGGGCTTATTTGCAGGGATTTACTGAGGTTTTCTTACCGATACGGCATGGCTTTGAGAAATACATCCATTGGACGTGGTCCAGCAGTATATTTGCTTATAACCAATGGTAGAATGATTTGAAGTGGGACCATAGGTACCGCCATCAATGCAATCTTTTCTTTTGGGACACCTCCTTCAACTAATTTCAAACCGGAAACGGCATCAGCGGCTGCAAAGCCAATCTATAATGGTATCAAGAAACAAAAAATACTAAATTCGATAAATTTCATTGCAATACTTCAATACTGCAATATTTCATTGCAAAAATAATTAACCCATAACTGCCTAGATACGAACGTACGCCTTCAACATATAACAGCGAAAAACTAAGTCCAGCGCGAGCTTTGTGAGGGGTCCCCGGGGACCCCGAGCAAAGCGGGCAATCACAGCCCAGTGGTCAGCGTCGTCGGCTCCAAACCAAGAGAATGCCGGTTTGAATTCGAGAACCGAGCCAAGTACCATATGGACTCTAAAATATTAAAGGGTCTGAAAGTTTTTTCAGGCGGTTATGGTTTAAATACTAATTAGATGAATAAACTGGGAAAAAAAAAACAGTACAGTAGATAGTTTGAATTTACAAATGAAATATCCTCACCTTTGTTGTTAGTAAAACAGTTGCAAACAGTTGCATGTTGGGCAGTCGTACTATCTTCACCAAAGTGCGGTAAGTCTCTATAACTCCCATGTCCGATTCACAGTTAGTGGAGGAATTTGCACTCGCTCGCTCTTTCTTCAGTATCCACACTAACGTGGTGGTGAGCATGAACACCCATCCCCAGAAGTATAAAAAGCCTAAATTGTATGAAAAAGACAAAAAACATTGAAATACCAGGGCCACTTGGTTGATTTCTGTTTCTATTGCTTTAATGAAAACGTACATTACCTGATCTTTTACCTTTCTCCTTCTCCTAATGCTGTTAGTATAAGAGATTAGAGTTCTGGAATCCATCATGCGTCGCTACCTACTGCGCATCCTACTGCACAGCCTTCATCTATATAAGCATGGCTGTCGATCGAGTCATTATCTTTTAATCCCCCTATAGTGCCCAGTTGGCGACACAGAAGGGAGGAGGGTGGGAAGAGGGTAATGTATATTTTCATTAAGGAAATAGAAATAGAAATCAACCAGGTGGCCCTGGTATTTCAATGTTTCTAATGCCAAAAAAATATCTATTACCTGTGTAAAGAAGGCCTGTTCTTCACTAGATTGCAGAGGAGACCTCAACTCAAACCATCAAAAACCTGAGGGTAAAAATTTCGTTTATGGCAACGAACACTTTTTTTTTATTTGCGCTCCAGCGCTAAAAAGACCTCGGTCTTTGGATCACCATAACTCTGTGAAAAATGGACCAAATCGTTTCAACCTGGAAGCCCTTAATAGCCACAAACTTCAGCTGTATTTCCCCGGAAACAGATCCCGAAAATTCGATCTACAACCAGAACTACACCATTTTGAAAAATCTTCAAAACCGAAGCCGTAACTCCCGTAATTCATGAAACGCCATTTTTCGCAACTTGTAAACATTGTATTTGCTTTTTGTTTTTCACTTAGGCATAAAGCCAAAGACATTAGCTTAGTGTTTGATGGGAGGAGCTTCCTCTACGAAGGTACTTAACCTCATTTTGATGTACACGCATACTTTGTTTGATATTTCTTAAGTTTATTTACGGTGACGATCTTGAATACTTTTGAGAAATTTCCAACTGCCAAAACCAATTATCTGCGGCTGAAAATAATTATTGAAACTATTTAAATGCATTTTAGCATCTTGCTGGTACTTTTAAACTTTGCTTTTATAAAATATTTAACATAATCTTTTGCCATCACCACTACCGGAGCTTAGGCAACATCTTAACTTACGAATTTTCCCAGACACGTCCGTAGTTGTTCCTAGCAAAACCGACCTGGCTTTCGATTTCCAGAGTAAACCTGGCTTCCCAATGCTAAAAACCGAATTTATTGAGATCTTTCCTTCAATAGTCGCGATGCATAACATCGTGGTTTAATAAGAAAACAATCAATAATAATTAAAGGCCTTTTTCACGTTCCAAACAATGAGTAAAACTTAATTGGCCTCTCTCTACCACGCAGTCAATAATTGTTCCTTCAAACGGCACCAAGCGAAAAATCCTTTGCATTGCCGACTTTTCTATTGTTCTCAAGGACCTCAGCCAACCAGACCTCGTAGCTCTCCTGGTCGTCCGAGCGAACTTCCGGTAATGTGTATAAAACCCCAGCCCCAGAGGCAATTGTTAGCACACGCTCAGCAGATCTCAAAGCCAGAGGTAGCTACGCCAGTCGGTATAGGAGATGTCCCGTCCGAATGTTGCCATGCCGGGCAAAGGTAGTGGTTCGTAATAGGGATCGACCGAGTCCGGATATATCCAGATCCGGCACCGGATCCGGCCATTATATTGAGCCGGATACCGGTTGCAACACAACCAAAACTTGTCGCCGTAAACAGGTTGCATGCCTCGATAAAATAAATCGACGTAAGATAACTAAGCGATCTACGGGTATAAAAAATTGCAGATGTAATAATTACAGTGTAAAATAGTGCACAAAAATATACTTGGGATAATCGTATTAGGTTTTCGTAACTAAAAAAAAAGTTGAAGTTCGACTACGTAAATGCGCTTACTAAAATATTCATCTTCCGTTGCAGTACATGGGATACCTTGAAACGATGGTCCTCTGGTTATTCCTCCGTTACAGAGTTGTTTACGGTTTCCGAAATCCTTTTTTTAAAGTTTTTATTACCGTAGAAGTAGTTTAAAGTTGTTTTATTCCTAATTTATATTCGCTATCGGTGATAGTGATCAGTTTACGGCCGTCATCGCGCGCCCACTCCCTGCCGGCTGTCCGCCAATTGACGTGCACGTGCTAGCTGCAATGGCTGTGACCTTGACTCGCTTGCGACTGGCCCCCGTCGCGATAGTGATCACGTGCTATACACGTGCAAATTGGGGAATCCCAGCTTTCCAACGCGACCAAGATGGCAGCCGTTTTTGCGTTGTTTAGTTACGACAGCTTGAACGAAGGTCTAGTTTTAGCAAACAAAAGCAATTTCACGTCAATTTTGACGATACGGCCAACAAAAACACCAATTAAGGTAATTAAAAGATGATATTAAATTAAATGAATCCAAAATAGGCGTGCAAAAGTACCTAATTCAGTCGGAATTAGGCTGCACCTCCATTGTATGCAATGGCGATTTCTCTTTGCAAACGGTGCTTTGAATCCAGAGTGCGTCGGGAGTTTAGAAACGGTTTTGAAGTGACGATAAATCGGGGTTTGGACGCCAAGGGGTTAAATTCGAAAAGTAAGACGGTTTAAAGGCACATAACTCCCTCCGGTATATTTTAACAGTTTCACTCGATACATTACCGGAAATAGTTTTATATAAACTGATTTACCTTTCATTTGCTGGTCTAAGGGTACGATGCAGATGTCAGTAGTGGCGCGTGAATGTTATTAGGCTTGTTTTAAACGTGAAAAGAGGATTAACGCTATGCCAGAAAAGAAACAACCAAAAACAATGATTGGTTTAGCGAATTTACCACGAGCACATGCTAGCACTCGATCAAAAAGACACACAAAATGGGGTCGCCATGCATCACGTCAAGTTCCAACACGACATCGCCTGGAACAATACACACGTGCTCCTCACATCTAACACCTCCAGTGACGCACACCTCCAAGCCCTAGAATGCATGGCCATTCAATTGTTCCAGTCTAAAAGAAGACCACTCATGAACTTACAGGAACCAGCACATAAAAATATCCAGATAATCACTACACCTGAACTGACAGCAAGCCTCTCCAAGAAATGGCACAAACTGCTGAGTCCTACATCAACAACGAATGAGCAGCACGAGTTTGCAGCACGAGATGGCAGCACCACCAAAACGGCCAACGGCGGCGAAATTCAAACATAAACTCTAGCATGTAGTCGTATTTCTGTGCGTGCTCGTACACTTTTTGCCTGATGAAGGTAGTGGATGTTCTCTGTAAGCATATTATACTACCGAAAATTCGCTAAACCAATCATTGTTTTTGGTTGTTTCTTTTCTGGCATAGCGTTAATCCTCTTTTCACGATTTCTTTAGCCAGAGTGAAATGAGTCTGTCGGCTTTCAAAATATTGTTTTAAACGGCTCGGTCCAAGCGGTATATAACTCCCGCCACATCGCTGGCAAGCCGCGGCCCTGGAGGAAGGATAATTAATCCTTCGCTCAAGTTTGCGACTTGGTCCTACGATGTGTCACGTTGCAGCGGCCCCGAAATGAGTATGACTAGTGTCGTAGAGCAATGTGCGCTGCGGTCGTTTGAACTATATTTTAGCGCAGGTGACGCAGAGTAGAGCGGCCAGAACGGAGGGATTTATGTGCCTTTAATGACGACATCAAAAACGAGCAAGAAATAATACCATGATAAACCAAAGATGACTTCCATGTTGCAAGAGTCGAGACAGTTTTGTTCATAAAATGAAAAAAAAATACAGCTTTTTTTTATGTTGGTTTCGTACCTTTTTTTTTTTTTTTTGCTTTCGATCTTTGTTATACTGCACGCAATACAAAACGGAACGAAAGCAATTTAAAGCTGTAACTAAAAGAACTGTTGTGATTTTGATTTAGTTTTAATGCAACCAAAATTCAATAATTTTAATCTAAAATAAATAAGTGGAGTACATACTGGTTTCACAAATATTGCAAAATTTTGCTAATTATTTTTCGGAATGAAGCAGTAGGCTAACAATGAGAAATCCTTCAACTAGAAAAATGTTTTCCGACTGATTAACCTAATGAGTGCTTTGACTGTTTCAAAAAAAATTTGCAGAATTTAGCAACATTGCAAAAACAGTTCTGTAGCCTACATGTAATTATACTATTCTGGTACTCATAATAGCGTAAGACTTCTACGTGTTTAATGTAAGAAAATAATGTGAAACAAAGCGAAAAGCAACACCATAGCTGCAACTTATAAGGGGGAAAATATAAAACGCCTTTATTTCTTTTTTGTGTGTGAATTACCCGGTATCCGGTACCGGTCCGGATCCGGCACCTAGATCCGGAACCGACCCGGCACTGACATCAAATTATCCGGAACCGACCCGGGTCAGGCAAAACGGTATCCGGTCGATCTCTAGTTCGTAAGTAAACTAGTATTAACTTAAAAATTTAACTTTTGGGAACCCCATTCAAAATTTATATTTCTAAACTTAATGACTAACCTTAAGCTTTGAGAATTTATGGAGGTGACGCCATGATCGGCATTAATGACCCCCCCACCCCCATAACGTTGAAACTGAATTTAATGTAAATTCTTGTCATATTTAATGTAAATCTCGTGTTGCTTTAATTTAAAGCCTTCTTGTTGATACTAGTTGAAATATAAATACTTGCTTTTTATATTTGCCTGTCATTTAATAAACCAAGAGTTTGTGAAACGTCAGTTGTTTACTAGTACGATTAATTGCTAGATTTAATTAATTAAGAAAATCACTTATTACTTAAAGTCAGGACTGCAATTAACCACCCACCTGGTGGCAGCGAATACCCCCCACCCCCTTTAAAGTTGACCAGTTAGCCTACAGTTAGGACCAATGACTCTATGTTACCCGTACTGGGCCAGTAGTACATGTGTGCTGTTTCCTGAAAAATAAAAACCGCCACCGCAACTAGTAATTTAAAGGTCAAAACCATCTTGATGTCGGCGAGGCTACAAGCACCTCTACAGTCGTAGCTTCGGCCGCTACAACTTGGTGGCAGCGGTGGGATGAACAGGTGCTGTTCCGTCAAGCGTTTCCCCCTGCCATGCTACTGCAATTGAATAATTCTTCAATTCGTCAACCCGCAACTTGGACGTAAGTTGCAAGAAAAAGATGTCCGTGACACAGTCAAAACAGTCACCCGAAAAAGACGCCTGCATTGCCGCTATAAATCAATGCTTTCCCCGCCCCAGTGACAACGCCGTTCCTGGAGCCAGACGACTGGAGACGCAGCTTCACCTAGTGGACGCCTGCCCAGCCGAGATGCGAGTATCAAACCCCGCAACGCTGTGAGGAGAGACCAGTGTAACGGCGGACGCTACGACGGCTCAGGTGCTTGTAGCGCCTCCGGTTTCCTCGTTTGACACGGAGATTCAGCTTAAGGTGTTGCGGTGATTATTGCGACTTTTACGGCATAAGCACAGCAAGGGCTACTGTCCTAGCATGGGGGATGGAGCGCAGGGTCTTAAATTAAAGGGGCCTAACCTTAATACTGCTGGTATTTCACTGCCACCAGCGATGGAAATTTAACCGTTTATCAAGAGCTAAACTAAAAATGGTTTACATATTTATTTACACTTAAACAGTTAATCGACTAGCAAACGAACTGAAGTTAAAAACTCCTGGTTTTTATTATAACATCAGACAATATAAAAATAACACTTTACATTAAGTTTGCACGAACAGCTTTTGAAATAAGTTATTTAAAAGCACAAGGTTTGAATTTACAACATGTAATTCGTTTTCACAAGTTTTGACTAAAACGACGTTTGTGTTTCAGAATAAAACAACCACTTAATTTTCCGAATAGAAAAAGCAATACTGAACGCTCCGCAGAGTCGTCCGCAAGATTGAACAGCCTCGACTGGTTACAATCTATCAAACAGTATGTTTCAAACACGCATGAAAGATCAACCGTTTTACAGTTTTGTTTCTAAGTGATAAAACAGAGCCTTAAACCTCCCAGAGTTGCTGTTTACAAGTCAACTCCTCAAATTATAAAAGCCTCGGCTACTTATAAAGTCCGTCTGGAGTGAAAAACCAATGAATCCCACACAAAGATCAAACCGTCAGTTATTTGAATTAATGTTTAAAACAAATAAGAAAGATTTTGGTTTTTAGTAAGAGAACCACTCTGACGTTATGGGGTGAGAAACCTAAGATGCCACTACAGGCGTCCCCACCATAATATTCCCTAGCTAGAGAAAGTTTGAGTTACAATTAAACTAAAATTTAGACTTGGGGGTCCTAAATTGAATTTTCAAAAGCTAACAACAAACATACGAACCACTGCCATTTTGCCCGGCATGTTATCCCACGGACCTGGCGTCTCCACGCCCGACTGGCGGTACCCTTCTCTAGCTTGAGATCTGTGAGCTGTGCTAACTATGCATTCTGGGGCTGGGGCACATTACCGGAAGTAAGCGCGGACTCGCGGGGTAGCTACGGGGGTCTGATTGGCTGAGGGCCTCGAGAACAATAGAAAGTGGGAGGAGAAGTCGGATGAACAAAGGAACTGGGTGCAGAGCCGTTTGAAGGAGTAGGGATGGAAAAGACAGGCCTGTTTTGAGTTTTACTCAATTGAACTTTCGGAAATAGGCCTTTATTTTGAATTATTGGCTACGGATTCCATATTTACATGATTGCAACGTGATTTGGCTCTTGTTAAAGCTTATTACTTGGCTTTGGGTAATGCAGAGAACATTACTATTAAATTAAACAAGCTTTAACGGTAAACTCCAGTGTTATACACCACAACTAGTTTTGGCTGGGGAGGGGGGCAAAAATGGGTTTTCGAGTTTTTGCACAGTTTGACTTACGGAATTGCATGGAAACAAATCTTTGTAAGAATTCTTTTGGTTTTTAATAGTAGTTCAAGCTATCAGTAGTGTTTGGTTGGGTTCCAGTCGGGCTGAGAGGAGAACTAAAATAAACATATACACTGAAAATTCGTGTCCGGTAGAATGCCGATGTCTAATTACTTGGACTAATGGCAGCGTTTCTGGGGGTAAAAGATTATTATAAAAGGCTAAATAAATGAATAAATAGTCTAGCTTGATGTCATGCTAAAACGCATACAGTTAAAGTGGAGGTTTGAACTCTAAAGTTAACGGACAATGTTTGATCTAAGTGGAAATTTTTCATAGTAGTTGCGATCGTTCAAACACAATAAAAAATATCACACATAAAAAATGGTTGTCAGTACATGGGCACAAGGTTTAGAGCCTTTCTCCTAAAATACAACTAAGCTAGAGTTTGGGGCTTTATGCCCGAAAAGAACAAGGATAAAATGAAAATACAAAAATACAGAGTTCAGTAATGGCGGCCATGTTGAAGGTGCGATGTGGTTTTGGGGTGATCTTCAAACGTGAATTACTGGTACTTCCTGGTGGAAAGTCCGGATTTGGGCTTCCCCAAGCATCTTGTATTTGGGCAAGCTATAGATGTTGAAAATTTGGAATGATTCTGTCCATTAACAAAAAAACGGCCAGATGTGCCTCGGCGAGGCATTTTGGATGCCTCAAGAAAAAAAATTTCAATTTTTCTTGAAAAACAGGCGTTTTTCGGTGGCGCTCGTTTACACGCCCCCGGACGCAGGATTTTATTCGGAGTTCTTGAGAACTCGGAATAAAAGCTATAATGGAAAGGTTAGTGCACACAAGATATGCAAAAACACAAGACCGCCAAAATATTATATATAAAAATTGACAAGAAATAAAGTATGTAAACACAGTTTACATAAATGTTGACTTCGCCGTTTTGTCTTTTTGGGGGACCAACGTTTTTGTGGCTCAGAGAACTTTAGGTAATTGAAAATTTACATAGAAAAATAATGTTTTTTGCAGCCATTAACTAAATATTGCCCGCGCTGCTTGTTGCAGGAATATCGTACAAGTATTTGTAAATGGGGCAAAAGGACATCTGTCAAGAAACACGGTAGTTTTTAAAGTAAAAGTACAAAGTTTAAGTTTGTTGTTTCGTTATAACAAATAAATGAGGCCATCTACAGCTCTGGTAATATGTCCCGTACGGATTCTGCCTCTGCTCAAGTCTAGTCATTTTTTTTTCTGGGATGACTGCGATAGGAACGCTCCGCCGCATTTCAATAAACCTAGCCGCTGCGATAGGGATCGGAAAATCGAATACTATGGGCACGCATAAAATGACCGGCTCTATTTACTGTTAAACTACTCCCACTGGGATGGTTTGAGGTTACCAAACAACTTGTTTACATGGTGAATTTGACGCTGAAGGATTTTGAGATAAGATCCATAACTTAAACATAACAATACACACTGGGAGGTTTTATGGATAAAAACCAACAACCTTTTAACGAGAGAGTTAACCTTTTTCCCTCAGAGGTGAGACAGACGGTTTTTTTGGGAAGAAAACCATTTCGTTTAAAACTTAAAGAGGAGCCAACCGGGGACAGATTGCAGCTCCCGTAGCATGTCCCTAATGAACATTGAAATAGTGTCATTACAATCTTTGTAAATATTCTCCCACAAAGGGAGACGTTGATATTGACAAAAGGAGTAAAACATAGGCACTTAAAATTTAGGTGTGAAGGCCAAAACGGGAATTAACTGGGAGTTGATTCAGGATGAGCTCCCAACAGACCAAAATGACAAAATTAAAAATGCAGTTAAAATTTAATTTTCAGTCAATTTGTACTGAAAACAAAATGTTACATTCAAGAAGTTGTTTTAAACAAAATATCTACTTAACGCGTCCGCGTTAAAGTGTAACTTGCCAGGTTTGTAGCGGACAGTGTAGTCATAATCTTGAAGGGTGAGGCTCCACCTAAGCAATCTGGGATTTTTGCCAGACATTTGCTTGAGCCAGTGAAGTGGGTTGTGATCTGATTCTATGATAAATTTTGTCCCATAGATGTAGGGCCGTAATTTAGCAACAGACCAGATCAAACAAGCACACTCCTTTTCAGTCGTCCCGTAATTTTGCTCACGGGCCGTTAACTTACGTGAAACGCAAAGGCAAGGGTGTTCATCTTCTCCAAATTGTTGGGACAACACGCAGCCCATGCCACGGTCGGAACAATCGCATTGGAGGATAAAAGTTTGGTTGAAATCGGGAGCTCTTAGGACGGGAAACGTCACTAAGGCAGTCTTCAAAGTCTCAAAGGCAGTTTGCTTTGAATCATCCCATGAGACGGGATCGGGTGCATCCTTTTTCAGTGAATCTGTAAGGCTTGCACAGATTTCGGAATAGTGGGGAATGTAGCGCTGGTAATAACCAACCAAACCAAGGAAGGAACGGACATCTTTCTTAGTTTGTGGCCGCACGAATTTTTGGACAGCCAAAACCTTCACTTCTGAAGGAGTGCGAGTTCCATTACCCACCTCGTGACCAAGAAAGGTAGCTTTGCTACAAGCGACCTGCGATTTTTTGGCATTTACCGTTAACCCGGCCTTCTTGACAGCAAAGAGAAAATTAAAGACGTTGTCAAGATGTTGTTGCCACGTTTCAGCACCAACTGCGGTGTCATCTTGAAAAGGAGTGACATACTCCTCCATGCCACGAGTGACATGGTCCATAAGCTTCTGAAAGCAAAAGGGAGCGTTTTTCATCCCCATATTCATCATTAGGGGAGCAAATTTCCCAATGGGGGTAGTGATAGTGGCGGTCATTGAAGCCTGTGGCGTCAAGCGCAATTGCCAAAATCCACGGTTAAGGTCAAAGATGGAGATAAACTTCCACTTAGCTGCACGCTCAATGCATTCCTCAATGTTGGGAATTGGGTAATCCTTAGTTACCGTATTGGTGTTCAGCTCTCTGTAGTCAGCTACAGGACGTGGGCTAGCGTCTTCCTTTTGGACGATAATCATGGGGGATCCATGAGGGGAATCGGTTTCTACAATTAAACCTAGACTGAGCATCCTCTCAATTTCAGTGACTATCAAGTCACGTTCGAATTTCGCGTGCCTATAATATTTACAGGGCTTAACATGCGAATCGATTAATTCCACATCGTGGGTAACAAGGTCGGTACGACCCGGCAGAGTAGAAAAAACACCATCCACTTGGTCAAAGATTTTCAGCAAGTCGGATTTTTGCGATTCTGATAAATCCCCCGTCTTTTTAAAAAGACTCATGGCTTCTCTTGAGTTAAGATGGCCATCACCAGGTTTGCCTGTCCAAACACGGTCGTGGTGAGTAAACTCACGTTCGTCATTGTAGGTGTGGTTACTTGACCCTTCCCTAGGCAGATAGAGCTTTAACAAGTTAATGTGATATATGGTCTCCTTTTGAGAACCATAGGACTTCTTAACTAGATAATTGGTATCTGATAAGCGTTTAATCACATCACAGGGTCCATCCCAATAAATTTCCAACTTATCGGCTCGGTCCGGCTTAAGGATTAGAACCTTATCACCTTCTTTGAACTTACGTTCAACTGCCTTACGGTCATAGTAATTTTTGTTTTTTAACTGGCTCTTCACAATATTCTCTTGTGAGAGTTCCCGTGAGTATTTGAACCTCTGGAGTAAATCCAGGATATACTCAAGAACGGAGGGGTGAACATCGGGTTCAATCCATTGGCTTTTGACAAGCTCGAGTGGGCCTTTGAAATTGCGGCCATACACCATTTCTGCGGGTGAAAATCCAGTACTCTCGTGTGGAGCAGTACGTAGTGCAAACATAGCACCGGGGAGGCATCTTTCCCAATCTTGGGGATGCTCGTGGCAAACCGCTCTCAGCACCGCTTTGAGGGTTCTGTGAAATCGCTCCACGCTGTTGGACTGTGGATGATGCACACTTGAATTGACACATTTAATTCCACACTTTTCAAGGAATAAAGTGGTGAGGGCGGATATGAAGGGCGAGCCTAAATCCGATTGTAATTCAGAAGGAAAGCCTAACCTCGAGAAGATGCCGAGGAGGGTGTCTACTACACTTTGGCTGTTGGCCTCTTTGAGGGGCACGGCCTCGGGAAACTTTGTTGCCGGATCGAGGAGAGATAGAACATATTTAAAACCACCTCTACTAGAGGGTCGGATGGGGCCAACAATATCTACAATAAAACGATTAAAGGGCTCTCCATCCATGGGCACAAGCACCATAGGGGCAACAAACTTCTGTCCAGATTTACCATTTTTCTGGCAGGTTAAACAAGTCAAGACAAACTGCTCAATGTCGCTAAAACATTTGGGCCAGTAAAAATTTGTAAGCACTCCATCTTTTGTCTTAGAACGCCCTAAATGGCCAGCCCATGCATTGGCATGCGCAGTGCTTAGAACCAGTGCTGGAGCAAGAGGGGAGCGAAGGGGGCGGCCGCCCCGGGCGCCGAATGGGGAAAGGGCGCCGAAAATGCTGCATATCTCTCCAAAAACAAAATTGAAGAAGTTGTTGAACTTTAATAAATGCTTTTTTGGCAAATTGGCCTTGAAAAATTAATTTGTGAGTTGCAGCAGTAGTTTAAGTGCTCTCCGACTGGCCAAAAAACTCACAAGAGCATGAATTTGGCAACAAATACTTAATTTTCGGCCCGGTATTTGGATCTTGTTCACAAATTCTGGACAATCTTTCGGCCCCGACGATGATCGGAGGTTTCCCGGGTCGAATCCCAGGGCTGGCACCTCCCCTTACCAGATTTCTTTTTCTCCCAAAATAATCTGGTAATGTTCAAAATTGAGCCGGTTCAGCCATACAAGCATTAATTGCTTCGGCTGACGTAAGGCTCGTCAAAATTTAAAATAAAAAAAAATAAAAATAAAAAAAATAAAAATGTTAAAACACTCAAAAAAGTTGGAGCTGGTACAAATTGTGGACTTCACACAGCCGCCATGTTGGAAAATAATCCAATATGGCAGCTCCCACTTTTTTTACTATTTTTAGATTTTCATTTCGAAGAGGTCCAAATTCCGGGCCGAAAATTAAATATCTCTTGCAAAATTCATGTTCTTGTTAGTTTTCTTGCCGATTCGAGGGCACCTATGTCGTAAACTAAATACAATTGTAATCCTTCAATAGACAAATATTTTTCTCTATTGCCAACCTACATGTCAGATTCGTGTGTTTTCAGTGTGTTGACATTATCTCTGTGGTACCGTGATGGGTTCATTTTTGGGTAGATTTGGGAAGCAATCTGCTGTATAATAGTGATAAAGCAGCGCGCTCAATAATCTACCGGCCCCAGGCGCTCAAACGCCTTGCTCCGGCACTGCTTAGAACCAAATTTCTACATTCCTGGGGAAGAACTAGTTGCCCGTTTATTATATTAGCGGCCTTCCCTCAGGGCGGAAAGGTTTGCGAAAAAGCAAATCATGATCTACGAAAAACAGCTTGTTTTCGTCTTGCTGGATTTCTGGCAGCTCAGCATACTTCCAACACACTTGTAAAGTTGGGCAATTATGCTGGAGTTTTAAAAACTCTGTTTTGTCTATGTTGAGGAGCTGTGTGAACTGCTCAGTTTGAGGACCCAAAATTGCCTCATCCAAAACGTCTTGTTTGGGGCTGACAAAACCATCTGTTACTGCCGGTGGAGTAACCTCACATGAGTCACTGTCTGACTCTTCGCTATCAGTCTGGCTCTCACGGTAATTAGGGCGTAATTACCCCCTACGCTGATCGTATTTTTTTGGAGCTGATCGTTGGCACGTGCTTGGGCACGGGTGACTGCATTCACGTAGGGGGGGAGGGGGGGTAAGTCCTTTCTCCTCTAACACCGTTTGTGATGGCACTCCGAGCAACATACGGAAATGCGGACCCACGTGGTCCGATACGAGAGCTTCTGTTTGGATAGCTCCGTAGGCGGTCTGAACATCAATTAAGGCTATAGCATGTGCTGTAGTCTTTTCG
>JAHWFP010242156.1:0-19674 GCA_023313725.1 Lithobius niger
GTTTCCAGATAGGCGATCAAGCATTTATTTTCGGATTAATTCGTATTCTCGGGTGCCAAACATTACGAGCAACAGTAAAGCTGGAAAGGCTTTACACTACATTTGCATCGGATTCCAATCAAGTTTTGATTTTCCTTTGCTGCTTAAACTGGTTAACAGGATATTTCAAACGTGATGTTATCGAATATCAATAGCGTATGTGCGGAAATATAAGGCGCTGGTCGTATATCGTGTCAAGTGTCACCCTGATAAATTGTCTAGGGCTCGGAAACCAGATCTCCCTTGGATTATCCGGGCCGTTGGCTGCTGGGGTATGTGGTTGGTTGACCTTTGACGCTGGTATTATCGTGTTACTTGCTTTATCGAGGGACAAAGGTTGGGTTATTAGCTCTAAACCCTACCGAAATATTTTGGGGTTTTGTGTTAAGTTTTTAGTAGTCAGCAGAACGTTTTGTTTGTCTCGGACATTCAGTTAAACTCGGGCAGGCTACTAACTGTAAGCGCCGGTGCACACGTGCGTTTTTTGAACGCTGCGGCGACGCTGCGGTGACGCATCCAATCAATGCACACGTGCGTTTTATTAACGCGCGTTGACGCTGCGGAGCCGCTTCGGTGACGTATGTGCCCGTTCGGTTCCCTAACCTCGTGTACATAAAATTATAGTTTGAAACCAATGAGACGATGTTGCTTTTTTCGCCTACCTCGTGAACAAAAAATATATTTTAAAACTAATGCGACGAATTTTGGTACATTTATGTACTATTTTTAAGACGTACTAGGGGAAAATGTTATACATCCCTTGCAGATTAACTAAAAAATTCGGATAAGTTCTTTAATTACTTCCCAGTTAGTCTTCAAACTTTTCTGCAGCAACATTTCATATTTCAGGATAGTTCCTTTACTCCCCCAATAAACAATTCCATGTCTATTTCTTCGAAATTGGACGCCATTTTCGGTAACGCTTTTGCGGTAAGCGGCGCACGTGTATGTGCACCGCTCAAGTCATCCAAGGTACTCAGAGACGCAATTGCGTTTTTTTACGCCGCGGTACCGCGGCGTTGACGAGGGGAATTGCGGTGCAAAACCACCGCACGAGCGGCGGGCGGTAACGCAACGTCGACGCAGGTAGTGTGCAGTATCCAACAGATGGCATGTAAACCAAACCGCAAATGCGGTACCGCAGCGGCGACCGGCGATAAGTAGGCTACGGTCAATCGAATAAGTATTTACTTTGGTAAGAGATATTTTTTTTTTCTATTTAGAGTTTAAGAAAATAGCAGCTTACTAACTTTACCTCACTACGAGATAGCCCAGGTATTTTGCAAGAACTGAAAGAAAAAGGAATTGGAGGCGCCGGGTATCGATCCCGGTACCTCTCGCATGCTAAGCGAGCGCTCTACCATGTGAGCTACGCCCCCATATGACAAATGGAGCTTTGATGTAAAATAAAACCTTTCATTTTCATTAGCTCAATAACATTGACCCACATAATTCCTTAGTCGAAATGACCAGAAGGCAAAAGTGAAAGGTCGAGAGAACGGGTTTCTGGACGAAGCCAGAGAACTGGGCCATGTAAGAAGAAGTGGTGCTTTCTGGTGACTGTATGATTTTAGAATAATCAGAAAATATTAATAAGAAAAATTAGATGCTTCAGTGAGGACAAGAAAAATAGATTGATGATTAATCAATAATCGTAATACCCAATATGCAGGTAGATTCAAACCCATATTGCCATTCTTTAAAATTAGACTTGTTGAATTGCACACAGGCAGGAGCATACAGTTTTTTTACGTTGGTTTCGTTTCTTTTTTTTCTTTTTGCTTTCGTTATCTTTTAAATTGCTTTCGTTCGTTGTTTTACTCTGCGCAATACAAACAAGAACGAAAGCAAAATAAAATAGAACGAAAGCAAAAAAGCTGTCAATTTTTCATAATTGTGGAGTTCCGTAAGAATGAGGAGACTGATACTATTAAAGCTCTGTACCTGAGAATGGACCGTGCAGCGCCCAACTAGGCGAATGTTCGTACTTTAAAAAAATGCATCCTTTTTATCACCTTTTTAAAGAAGCTTACTTTTTCATGTCAGGATAGCTGAGTTGATTAATTGATATACATATATTTGCATTTATATTATATATTTTAGTCTTTAAAAATGTTTAAGCGTATAAAATACGGATGTAAGCCTTAAAGCTCCAAAGGAATAGTGAGTTTTCGTATTTTAGCCATGACATACACATGACAAATTTGGATCCGAAGCGCTGCCTATATGCTAAATTTGAAATGGACCTGACTTGAAGAGTATTTAATTATCAAGACGCAATCAAAAACAGTGTTTAGACCTATTTATCTGCCACTGTTTTGGAAGTTTACAAATTTGAGTTAAGATCCATCTTGGGATTAAATGTAAATCTGAATGTTATTCGTAACCAGTTTGCGTTCAGTTTGATGAATGGTTTAGAAGCCCAAAAATAGTCCTTTGGATGCTATTTTAGACCAGCATTTTTAATTTTATCAACTGGTGCTGAACATAAAACAAAATGAAAAAACAAAAATATGTAATACCTCGGGTTACCTTACTTTTCAGTGAATTCTTGTGAAACTCTGGGATTTGAACCGGGAAACCTCCAACCTTTACCGGGGGGGGGGGGGGGAGAGAAGCGATAATGTCCACAACATGTCTGCTTGACAGCCACTGGATGAGGCTGGTCGTCTCTCACACTACCCTTGTCAGTGACTGTCAAAATTTGTAGGCTTCAAGAAGGCATCTGCTTTACCGCTTGTATGCTCGTGGAGAGCCCTGATGCACGTGGAGGTGCAACGGGCCTGGACTATCCATAGCACGAGTTGTAGTGTTTTTCTTACCAATCTATTCGCCTAACTGAAAACCGTAGCAAAGTATTTTAACGTGGGTTACCCCAAAAATAGTTATGACCAGTCGTTCCATTGGCTGCATGGTGGTCGCAACCCATAACGAGAGAGGCAACACACAGTATTATTATACCACGCGCCATGGCTGTTTGGTATGACGTCCATATCACGTGACTGGGCTAGTCCAATCAGACGGCCAAACAGCCGTTGTTCTCGTTCGTCATTGGCTAACTCATGGTGACGTCACGGCAAACAGCAATTACGCATGGTTTAAGCTTGTAGCACACTACTCCGTTCCGTACGTCCCGTTCCGATGACTGAAAGCAACGGATGGTCCAGCGCACATTGCTTCCGTGGCTAACCGTTTCAGTCGGCTACGCTGAGCTTTTAAATTTGATCGCGCCCAAATTGGCAATGCAAATGAAGAAGGACTTGTAGTGACCTTAAGTAGGTAACTAAATAGAAAGTCGTAGCAAATCAGGTATTAATTCTTTACGCTCGGACATGATGATATTTAAGTCTAGAAGGCAACTGATATAGGTTTGCATCGATATTTAATAGGGGAAAGGTGTTGTGCGCAGGCGCGTGACGGACGACGACGGCCGTCGAGCGACGGTAGGTGCGTACACTTCTCCGATGCGATCAGTTTTTAACTGAAAGGATTTTGACTCCACAATCCCGTCCGTGTTTAGCCACCTTTTCCTTTCCTTTCGCATGTTCGATGTGATGAATTTTTTATTATTATTTATTATAAATGGTAAAAGGTAAAAAACAGTAAAACACGTCGAAAGAAAGCGAAAAAAAAGCACCTTAAAAGCAAGTATCTTTTAATAAACAAACAACATTATAATACAGACAGATGGAAAATGAGTTAGTCAGGGGCGGACCATCAGAGTATTCAGGTTGTCCAGCTGAACACGGGCCCTGGCCCTGCAAGGGCCCTGCACAGTAAAGAATCAGAATTGCAGAATTTGGTTGCTTCGTTGTAAGTATTCCGTGAATGGCGTGCGTTTTTGGTTCGTTTGTTTTATCAATGCGTCCTCCTCGCAGTTGTGTTTTGGAAGAAAAGGTAGGAACATTTTGAAAAAAATAAAAAAGAATTTTCTTTTAAAAAAAGAATTTTTTTCACATTTTTCATTTTGGAAGGCGGAGCGGGGGGTGGGTGCTTTTTTGGTTAACTTGTATACGGGTCCGAAGCGTAATTGGTCCACCACTGGCAGGAGTTAGTACTCGGAAACTTCCACAACTTTAATTAATTTGATTAAATTTAAGAAGTGTTGATTGCATATACGCCCAGTTTCTGAGCACAACTGACAGATTACCACTTTCCAATATGCTAATCTAAGCACGCCATTTCCTCCAACGCACTAGACTTGAAAGAAGGCCTTCAAACTAATAAGGTGGCGAACACAATAAGGCATTAAATCGAAGCACAATCAACAAAATGGCGTGGTTGGAGATCTATATCAGGTCATGGAGGCCGAGTAACGTACCGTTTGATGTCGAGCAAGGTTGCGACGTGGCTGCTGTCCAGCAATAAACGCCCGTTCGCCTACGATCGGAATTGGTCCAAGGTCAATACACCTGACGCATAAACCGCACAAACAAATCAAAATCCAACGAAAATCTAAGTGTAGCATATCTAAGGTTGTGCGGCATTCGAAAGTAGTATATAAGCACCAACGAGTTGTTGTGTTCTTACTTGCTCATTCTTGTTCATTGTGTTCATACACCCGAACTCCAATCTTCACCATGGTAAGTACTATCTACATTGTTTTCTACGTAGTTTTAAGCAGGCTTCATAAGAAAGCGATTTTGCAACTAGGGCGATGTATGCTTTATTTTCTGCGATACGAATTACGGAATTGTGCATTACGTACCTGATTGCCGGTGATTCGGAATAAAAATGGAAAATTATGGTTTAACGTCCTTTTTAACTGCTACAGGATAGATTGCGAAGTAAAGGGACAATTTTGCTAGAAATTGCTAGAACTTTTTACATGCCACAATCGACCTAAATGCAAGGCATTTCCTATAGTCCTCCACTTTCAGAACGAACATGATGGGACGAGGCCTTGCTTGAACTTGTGACCTGTACTACATGCGAGCGATTCGAAAACCTCCTTCCAACCCTTTTCCAGTGATTTGGGGATTTCATTTCCAAAAGTTGTCCTGTGAAAATATGCAGTTATGTAATGGGAGACAGAAATTTGTTTCATCAAGTAAGGGTTTAAACTGAAAGCTAAATTGCCAGTAAGCTGTGGCGAGGTGGTGAGATGATAAAATTGGGTAATATTAACAGAAATAATTAAAAAAAAGGAATTGAAAACTGGCGCATTTTGTAATTCATGAATATGCGGTGTTGTTTTTGTTCGCTTTAAAACATTGGCTTTTACGTCGTGCGTAAATTCCTATAACGAGGATTTAGTTCAACGATATACTGTAGGCTACTTTTACATGATTTAAAAATAGTGGTAACAGTTTTTTAAAAGTGTCAATGTCATTTACGAACAAATTTGCATACGTGCCCTCAACTTTGCAAGGGAATAACTACATGATTATTTTCCTTTCAAAATTCTAACAGCCATTTAAAATTTTGTTTAAAATTGTAAACAAATTTAAACAAATATCTTAATGGTGGACAGTTCAAGCTCATATTTACACTTTTTACAACTTGTCAAAACTGATGGAAATTTACTAGTATGTTCACACGCCCTTTCTAAAAATTCTCTTGTCTTTCAATAGTGAAGCCTTATGAAAAATTTTAAATTGTTACAAAACGATAAGAACAGGAGTTTCGGTTATATTGAAAAGGCTTTGGGCACACCAGCTTTCCCACACAGCAGGTCAATTCTACAGTTAGGCTTAAAAACAACTGCTTCAAAAATGAATAATCTCCAAGTTCATTTCATGTAAAATAAACTGGTTCTCTCTGATTCACAAAATTAGGGTATAAAATTAGGCATGAACTTAAGATAAAAGTAGTACCGCTAGGCGGTTCATTAGTGAATTTGTAGTTATGGTTAAAGTTCAAGTATTCAATGCAATCAAATTTTGTGACGGTTTACTGGATTTACTAGCTTTTTTAAAAAAAAATTACCAATGCTTTTCAGTTTGTCATTCAAGACGAAAAATGTGGAAATAAAATTGTAGAAAGTTATCAATGGATGCCGCTCGAATTTATTTAGGGTCTTCTAAATTTCTCAAACCTTGTTATTCTTAGAATAAAAGGCTTTCACGAAACTAGTTGATAAGTGTAGGAGATAGTCTACTTAAGACCGAGTCAAGAAAAAGTGGGATGTAGAATTGTAGATGCAATAAGGCTCGTCTTCCCTTATTTTAACCAAATAACAAACCAATAAGAATAATTATTACCCGAATGTTAAAAATGTAAGCTAATAATTTTGTTCCCTCTTTTCCAGATTGCTTTCGTTGTTCTCGCCTTGTTGGTGGCTGTTGCCAATGCTGGTGTTGTTGCTCCAGTAGTTGCTGCTCCAGCAGCCGTCGGCTATGCTGGTCTTGGCTACAATGGTCTTGGCTATGCTGGCTTGGGCTATGCTGGCCATGGTCTTGGCTATGCTCATGGTCTGGGTTATGCTGGTTATGGTGCCGGTCTCGGCTACGGACATGGTCTCGGCTACGGACATGGTCTTGGCTACGGTTATGGTGGTCATCTTGGTTATGCCTACGGCAAGTAAATCTTCGCTATTTAAAATATTGAACTCAATAACATTTTAGTTGTGCTGAAAGTTTTGAAGAAAAGAAGAATGAGACTTACAGTGCCATAAGTCGTTGGAAGCAAAAGAACATACATTGTTACCATCAAGTTTCTCAGCATGTTACCATCAAGTTACTGTGTGTTCTCAGTCCAGCTACCATCGTTGCCGCAATAAAAAAAAAGACAACTAAAAGAAACGTTCTTGCGTCGTGTGAATTTTATTCTTTAATAATGTTCTTGGCCCAAAGACGAATTCTCTAAGACTTGATATTCTTGATTAAATAAGAGGCAGAGTTACAGAAATGCGCCGGCAACAAAACAAAAAAAAAAACACCCACAAGAACATCGCAGCTGCAGATTTAATTTTCATTTTACATTTTAAGCTTTTTTTTTTCAAATTTAGCTGTATGTTTGCTTAAAATATTAAACAAACATTAAAATGTCAGTTGGATGCTGTTAAGAATATGTGATGCAATGGTGTATATGCAAACACAAACATCTGTTGGATCCAGGGACCACCAAATTTGCAAAATTACTATTATTTAATCCTGAGGTGATCCTTAATAACTAGTTTTCAGTGCTTGGCTAAGGAGCATGGGAAATGGAAGGGGGAACTTGCTACCAAGGCCGGGTCATGAAATTATTTAAGGGGATGGATTGTAAATTTACGTCCCCTCTCTCATCCAAGAATTAACTATTACAATTTTGGTGTTAAATTTGTTGCATTTAATAACTATTAGGTTCAAAAATTGTAAGTTGAACATTTTAAAGTGGAAAAGAGAAGAAAAACCGAGAACACGCTGTAAATTTATCATTACCAGATGTGAACTGAAACAATAAAAATATAGCCTATATGGTTTGCATTAAAAAATTTAATGATTACTTTCACGTCAGCAACTATAAAAAAAAAGTCTATTTTTATTATAGACTGCAAACCAAGGGAAAATGTAACAGGAATTACAGTTTTATGCGGATAAATAGCCTAAGCCTCCGGCTTGGCAAAGTCCCTGCCAGGACTGTCGACCAGGGTAGCGTGAGAGACTACCATGCTCCTTTAGCGGCTATGGAAAGAACTATTCTGGCCAATTCTGGACAAGCTTTAGGCTCTTACGATGATCGGAGGTTTCCCGGTTCAAATCACCAGGTTGGCTCCTCCTTTTACCAGGTATCTCTTCTCTCGTAAAAGTCTGGGAATGTTCAAAATTGGACCGGTTCAGCCACACGAGCTTCCGCTGACTTAAGGCTCAAAAAGCCTTAACAAAAAATTGCATTTTTAAACAATACTGTTTTTAGTACTATTTCTACACATCTGGAAGCTCTGACTTGAGGGGGGGGGGGGAAGCAGTTCCATCCCCAAGCGCCCGAATTCGGCCAGAGTATGCTCAACTCCTCCTCCTTTTAAACAACAACAAAAATAAAGTATACTTTCCCGTAAGAATGGATCCATAAACCAAACTATCTGTCTCTTCTGAAACATTCCTTCACTGCAGTAAATATAAGAGACAGTAATTCTCCAATAAACTTCTTCTTAATGAATTTATTTTTAACATTGTTTCCTCAATCTTTCGTTATATTGCTCTCAAAAAGTTCTACTATTCCTTTCTTAGAGGAAGGGCGGATATAGAAAAATCAAGTTAATATCTGGATTTCGTTTTTCCATACACGTCAGGCAGTAGTTAGTTGTTACTCTAGATGCCGCCACGAGTATTTAGGCCCTAATGAATCTCTAACTTCTTTCAACTTCTTTCAACTTCCAACTTCTTTTGTTTCTCTAACTTGTGGTAGAGAGTATTCACTGAGTAAAGCTACTTAGAAAGGTCAAATTAATTTTTCACTAACTATTAATTTCTAAGGCTAATTTGTCTATGTATAGGAAGTTCTTCCATTCCCAAACCCTTTCAAAAGTTGGCTTGAAGTTAAGAACAGATTTAGGTTTGGATTGCTAAGTGTCAAACATTTCTGCTGCCTAAGTGAAAAATTAATATTTTAAAAAAGTATAATTTCCCACATAAGTTTTTGAAAGTTTTTCTTCTGCTCCCTTTGAAGTTTGCTATACTCCCACTGTTTAAGTAGCTACTTTCAATAATTTCTCACTGAAAAGAATAACAGAAAGGGACAAAGTGAATGAACACAGTTTCTAAAGGTTGTGGATCTATTATTAACTTGATATTTTTTAAAACTATGCCTCAAAAGGCAAAATTAAAAAAAAAGCTCAAGTTTTTGTGTTAAACTGCTTTTAGATTTAACCTCTAAATATAAGGGGCTTACCCGGGACCTTAGTTGGCTTTGTTAGGTGATTAGGGGCATTGCAATATAGTTTGCAAAAAACAAATTCTCTTCGTCACATAATTTTTAAAAAATTCATTTCTTTGAACTTTAAAGGGGGATTGTCACCAACTGACAGGCCGCAGCATCTATAGCCTTACGGCTATCTAGTTCTGTGTAGCCCTTATTTTCAACAGGCGAAAGAACACACAAATACATTTCTTTTTATGGAACAAACAAGCCACGTGCATTGTTCCTCAACCTTAATTTTTGAGTGTAAAGTTTGTGCGCCCACGTGCACCAGGAAGCAAGCGGTAAAGTTAAGCCTAACGTAACAACGGGCGTTTTTTTTTTTAATAAAGAACAACCATTTTGAAAAGCAGATTTTGAACCGCTAGATGGGTGCCATCTAGTGACAGTGATATCGTTAACCTTAACCACTTCCTCCTTGGTGCACGTGAACGCACCAACTTTACACTCAATAATTAAGGAGACACGCGGCTTGTTTGTTGTGTAAAAAGAAATTTCTTTGCATATTCCTTCGCTAGCTCCTTCGGTGAATATAGGCACCTTCTGAACATGGAGAAGAAAAAGCATTTTAAACATTACTAATACTTTTTTCCCAAAGATTTATAAGCAGAAAGAAGTTTAGTAAAGGGTGGGAAAAAAAACTCGAGCATCGAAACGGAACTTCCAATCACGAACCTCCAATAACTGCTAAAAACATGTTTTGTTCAAAGTACTGGTTATGGGGACAAATTATTACTGCTTCATAAAATATATTTCAACTGAATTCTAATTTTAAACTGGATTGTCACGTGTAGCAACGGAGCCTTGGCCTTGCAACGTTTGCAACATTATATTGGAGTCACTCTCTCACACAAATAGAGGTCGGGCACATGTTATCTGTTAACAAGGCGTTCACTGTGCTAATATTTTAGTTTTAGGTGCATTAGGTGCACACAATTTGCAGAGCAACCTATAGGTTTCAGCACCTACACTAATTCAAAGAATTGCCACTTGTTTGTGAGCTGGGAGATCAAATGCCGCAAAATTCAGCTCCACTCTCTCAAAGTAGACACGCCAACTGGGGTGATAGTCGTCGAGCTTTTTATGAGATAATGTAGGAGGTAGGATGACAGTATCTTCATCAGCTTCCTCCTCAAGATCCACTGTAACATTTGGTAACTCGGGAACAAGAGCAGCATCACCATGATCTTTAAATTCTCCCTCAACTTTGATTGCGTTGCTCACAAGCAACAAACAGAGCAATGTTAATTTACTAGTTAAACTAAATGGTAAACCAAACTCGAACGGTTCCTCTTTGCAAGTTAAACTAGGCACTTCAATTTAAAGATTTTATTTTAATAAATGAATTACCAACACTTACTTACTCCCATGCAAAGTTTAATACTACAATTCGCACTTCAAAAAGTCCTGGGTTAGTCTTTGCGCAATCAGCTAGGGCACACTTACGTACCAGCGCTGATAATAACAATAAATGCGTTTAAATCTTACATTATAAACCAAAGTTTCATAGCAGAAATGAAGCAACCGCAACGACCCCCGGAAGGGGAACAATGAAAACGTGTGAGTATATGTCAATTCTTCGGCTTGAAGTTGAAACTGGGACGTTGTTGCCCTGAAAAGAAGTTGAAATTGCCACATTGTTGCCTCGACTAACAATTTGGTCTAACATATTATCCGTCTAACCAAAAACTGTGGTAATCTCAAGGGCAAGTATTACACGACGTCATGCACACTTCTTTTTCACACGGTACGCATCGTATCGGAAAGACTGGGAAACAACCACGGGTCAAACAAATCCCCGGGCGAAGCCGGGTACGATGCTAGTTTTCAATAAATCAAGGCTACCAGCAGCAGCAACACAGCATGCATTACTTACTACTTTTTTTCTACAAATCGGGAAGCATTCTCACAAGAGTGTGGGTGACTGGCATTAAATTTGAATTACCAACTTAAAAGTTAAATAAGCAGTAAAATAAAACATGAATCACACTCCAACCAGTCAACTTTAATATAGAAACTCTCAAGCGAATAGTTGATCAAAATTACTAAATTAAAAACGATAACCTCAACGTGATTTTAATACTAGATGGCCAACATTTCACGAGTTTAAAGTTTAAATACTTGGATGAAGTTTTACAACTTTGCATATTAATTTGCTATCTCTTTTAAGTGAATTCAAGTAAATTTAATCCAAAAGCTAAATTTTCTGCTTAACCACTACCCCATCCCAGCGTGGGGTTGTGGTCAGTTTGCATAGGCAAGGACATTAATTAATTTTATGATGTAACAAGTAATGGAATGCGAAGTGAGAGTTGCAACAGGGATACTCCAACTTCCGACGTTCGTGTATGCATTTATCAGCTCTAACGGCACTTACAGATAGCATGTATGCGCTGTTTTCCCATTATCGTCTGCACTAATGCTAGCCCCGATACAACGGCTAGACAATACTCCTTAAACACGCTCTTCAAGTACCATGCACTCAACATGAACGGACTTCCACAACACTCGTGTATTCTAACTGTAAGCACGGAATTGGGCTCTCAGTAACCAAGAACGACGAGGTTCACTCAGCATCATACGAACAGTGTGTCAGGAACGGGCATTTATAGGTGCTGCTCCTCACTACCCCTAGCTTCATGGTTACGTTAGCACGATCCTAACAAAGTGTCATGTACAAAGAGAGACTGAAGGTTTCGTATCTTCAGTCAAATCCGAGTAAATGTTGTATATGTTATTTTGCTGTGGGATGTAGAAAAATGCTTTCAACTGGATCTAATCTTCTATACAACAGGTAACAACAAGTGAAACGCTGAAAAAAAAAGTCTTCCGTGAATCCCTGCTACCATTGGTGCCCCCTTGTAGCCACTCCGCATTATGGGGTCATGGGCAAGAGATCGACACCTATCTGATCGACGGACAACTGGTAACACCAGGTGATCGACAGCCAAATGATCGACATGGACACATGATCAACAGTACATTTGATCGAAAGGACAAATGATCGGCGGGACATGTGATCAACGGCCAAATGATCGACAGGACATGTGATCGATGGCCAAATGTTCAACAAGACCAGTGATCGAAAATTGGATATATTTTTTAAAAACAAAACAACAACGTTAGAAAAAAAGTTATGTAATTTTTATTTTAATTAAATTTTACCTATACAAAGACAAGTCAATATATACAACCCGGGGAGGGGGGGGGGGCGTAAGGGGGCGGATGAAGACTTTGTATTAAAGGTATTCAAGACAGGATCAAGTTTTTTTTTCATCGAATGAATTACTGACGGTGGGCCAGTCAAAATATCGACTCGTCCCTAACTCTTCCCACCTCCCCCTAGCAAAAAATGACAACTGGCCAATAAAAGTAACATTTAAATTAAAAATTTAAATATACTCAAACAAAATAGCATAAATTGGAGTGTCGTTGGACAAGCGAGAAAACAGGCGAAAAAATGGCAATGGTCAAGAGTATCCACGTTGGCGACCTACTGGCCGATATTGGATTTATTTTCATGAATGATAAGACCAGAGATGAGTCGACGTATTGAAGTACATTTAGTGGAGGAATGGATGCAAGGGTCGAGCCACAACCAATTTATACATTACATTTTTAAAATTAAGATAACAGTTTTTTATTAATATTTGTATTTGCTTTTTTCATCAGAGGGGATGGGGGAAGGGCGGGAGGGTTTATTAAGATTAATTTCCTTTGTTTTTTTTTTTATAAGATAACAGCATTTTATTAATATTTGTACTTGCCCTTTCCATCAGGTGCAGGGTGGGATGTTTTATTAAGCTTTATTTAAGCTTAATTAAGCTTTATGTGGTCATCGTGGCTGAGTTGTGAGAGAGCTCAGCCTGGTTGCTGGAGGTTTGCGTATCTGGTCAAACACCTGGAACGGGGACCTTGGCAAAGTACCCGCCAGAACTGCCGGCCAGGGTAGTGCGAGAGGCTACCATGCACCTTCAGTGGCTATGGGAACTATTCTGGCCAATTATGGACAATCATGGCCCCTACGATGATCGGAGGTTTCCCGGATCGATTCCCCGGGTTGAAACCTCCCTTTACCAGATATTTCTTCTTCTATAAAAGTCTGCTAATGTTCAAAATTGAGCCGGTTCAGCCATACAAGCATTAAGTTGCTTCGGCAGGCTCTAAGAAATTAATTAAAAAAAAAAAAATTATATTGCGAAAGCATTTGCCGAGGTAGGAGGTTCACACAAATACCACCCTAGTTCTAACCTTAACAGGATTTTATTAATATTTGTGGGGGTGATGCTTCATTTGTTGATCATTTGGCCGTCAATCACATGTCCATGTCGATCACCTTGTGTCGACCAGTTGTCCGTCGATCAAATGGGTGTCGATCACTTGTCTTGATACCGTATTATGGTCACTCGTTTTTTTTTTTAACATTTATGTACCTAATTAACTGAAAATTGATTTTAGATCTTGGGGCCTCTGTAGGAGGATGACGGCTATAGCCTATATTCGCCGAAACTTTTACATTGTGTTTTGTAAATGAACTGCAGGAATTCCCTTAACTTGCAGGTCTGTTCACTTATTAATTTATAGCCCGGATCTGCTGTAATCATTACTGCTAAATCTTATGCTGCCGCCATTAAGTTAAGGTTTGCTGGCATTGATTCTATCTTCTAATCGGACCTTAAATCCTGTGTAGTGGAATGCTTTACATCTTAGCCGTGATAAACATCACGTATTGTATTTTAGACTATGTGCGAAGAGGAAAAAGAGTTTAGAGCCAAACTAAATTCCAATAAGCATATATAGGCAAATGGTTTAACAAACTGTGTAAATTCTTTAAAATTTTAATTGAAATGTGCTGATATACACAGATCTTATTAGGTTATAGTAATGCCTTTAACATTTTTAAATCCGCGCAAACCTTTAATGTCCTTTGAATTCTGGAAATCCGTATATCCCTGGAACATATATCGCTGAAAATTATAAAATTGGGAAAGAGTATCCTTTATAATCACTGACCCAGTAAAATACATGCTTCAGCCAAATCTTCTGCTTAGAAGTCTGCAAGTCCGTAAACATTTTACGCATATTTTAAAAATTGACAAGCTCGTAATCATTGCTGTCAACCAATCCGACCGATAACTGCTGTTCCATAAACACTAATGTTTAAGAAATAGAAGCTCCCCTGTCAGGGGCGTAGCCAGCATTTTTTTTTTACCCACAGCGGAAGGTAATCTTGCAAAGTGTTCTAGTGTTTTCATGGAGCAATAACTAGAGTACAAAATACGCAGTTGACCTTCGCATCTTAACTAGTTTTTATCCACAGTGGTCGCTGTGAATGCTGTGGCCTGGCTATGGCCCTGTCTCCTGTACTGACACCATTCATTCTAACTTTGGTGCAGCACATACTGTTGACATAAATTCACACACAAGTAGCACTTTAAAGAATTACATTGCAGCATCTAACCAGATGAGTTATTAACGCATTGTGAATGCCTAGTATGTAATTTTTTCTAAATGCCACCAAAATCGAGTTTCACTAATATTTGGCCCGTGCTAACTCCTTTAGAATTAGCCTGTCACCGGTTCTTTTAACAAAAATTTATCCACATAACGGTGATACGACGAAGGAGATGGGCGTTGTGGGGGACATTTTTATATGAAACAATATGTGGTCATGATGCATTAAAGTCCTTCGTTTCCATCCTTTAAACCAAGAATAAAAAGAATTTAACTAAGATATAAGACTGAAAACAGGAGATTAATACAGTATAGTTACAAAATCTGTTGATTTTGAGTTTAACTCTGTTAACTGTAATGAAGTGAAGCCAACTTCCGTAAAGAGTAAAGGAGTCAACAAAATAGGGACTTACATTGGTTCTGATCAATGAATGAATGACTGAAACTTTAAGATAAATATATTTACGTTTCCAAACGAAACTACTAGAGGATTGTTTATAAAACACAATGTTAAAAAAATCTGAAGTCGTCTTCAGCCTGGACTGTGTTGACGTTGCTTCCACCCTGTCACATCCTAACAACGATATCGCTCCAGTGTAAGTTGGTACTGTTTTGGTGCTGTTTTTATTGACTTGCAGAAAGCGTCCGCCGAAACAGAGATGTGCTAAAGAAAAAATTATAAATATGTGGACTTGAAAAAAATGTGTACAGTCCTTGGAAATTTCAAAATTCCACGATCTTTGGAAGATTGATTCAGTTTTGAACAAATATATAACAATTATAGAGCTCTAAAGTAAGATATTTATGGCGTGCCGCCAGGATCCATTATACGGTCAATCTTATTTTTAATCGTTATAAATGATTTAAATATTGAAAATAAGATGAATATTGCAATGTTTGCAGATGGAGTGGACTGGGGGAAGATCTGAAGCTTAATGGCGCGTCGACAGCTAGGTCAACTTCAGTCACATTGAAGATGGTATTCTTTGCTTTAAGCATTCTTTACTTCCTTAATCACCAATGGTGATTAGGTAAAAATTACGAAACGTGAAAGGTGGTTTATAAACAATGTTAATCGAATAGAGGAGTGGTATCTAATACCACATTGCATAAATAGGAAAAAAGCAAGTATGTAATTATTATTCTTAATATTAAAAAATAGTTTACTATGCAATTTTATTTTTGCTCAGGTATATGAATGGAAGAAATGCCTTTACTTCTAAGAAATTACACAGACTGGAATTTTCCAGTATTTAGAATAAAAAAATATAATGAATGGAATCGCTTGAGCCGCACTGATAAGATTATAAAAATTGTACAGAAATCTTGCCTACATTTAAAAAAATAATCATATCAATGCGGCTTTAGTATTTAAAAACTTAGTTATTTAAAAAAAAGTGTTAACGAACTTATGGAGGAGCCGAACTAAAAGAAATCATTGATTTCAAAAAATACAAAATAATGCTAGGTCTTGTTTGTAATAGGTGGTATCCCTCGACGACTCAATTTATGATAAGACAAACATATTAAATATCAAGCAGTTAAGGACCTTTTTTAAAAAGAAAAATAAGAAATCATTTTACAAATTTTAAAAAGTTCCTTACTACCTGTTCTTTTAAATCTACTTTAACCAAGAACAAATTTAGGGAGATTACAAATAATGTTCAACAATTATTTAGTAATTTACCAGAAAACATTTTAATCGTGGGTGGCTTTGGTGCTTTAAAAACGTTGCAAAAATCTTCATAGTTTAGTATTTGCTATTAGGTTTTCTTTCTTTTATTTCATTATTATTAGTTTTAATTTTCTAGACAAATGTTTTAAATTTGTTCTCTTGATAAGGTTATGTTACTGGTTCTTTTTTAATTTATTTTAAAGATTTTGTGTTATTGGTTTGCATTTATTTGGCAAAATGTGTGTTGGGTTTGTTAAAAATTATTTTTTATCTAGCTATTAAAACTCCAGACAGCATTAAGAAGATATTGTTGCTGCAATTGACACAAGTTTGATCCTTGGATCAGCACAAGACCTCCGAGTGATATTATGGAATCACCTGACGTTTACTGTTTCACCACTGTCGCGATTTACAATAATCCCAGGTTTGGAACCAGCACCGATGAAATAGTTTTGTAGTAAGTTTGTTTTTCTCGTAACTATATTGTAATTTATGTTATTTTTTAAATGTTTTATGCTTGTTCACAACGCAATAGTCCCTTTTTTTTGTGTCATTGTATCTCTTTTAAAAGATAGGAAGATACAGGGTGTTCCAAAAGTCCCTGATAGTCTGAATAACTTTTGAACGGATGAGAATTGAAAATTGCACCTTTGGGTACATCGGTTGGGTTGAGAATTCTATGTTTTGGCATAAGAGACATCGCAGTGGCCCCCCACTTATGGAGGCACCAGGAGACGCAATTCAGTAATTTCAAATGGGAAAGGGGGAGGGGTCGAGTAGCACGTCAGAGTAAAGCCCTAAACAAGCTGAAAAAGGAAGGTTCCAGATGGATAAACTGAATGACACACATAAAAAACATGTGGTAATATTAAGGTCTGCCTTTTTTTTTTGGGGGGGGGGGGGGAGACGAAAGAGGGCAGGGAAAATAAAATTTTGGTTGGGCCTAAACTCAAAAATTTCGAATGGGACGGGGGAATCGAGATGCACCTCTTAGTAAAGGTCTTAACAAACAAATAAAAACAGCGAAAAGAAAACGTCGCTACGTTTCTTCCTTCCAAAATGGTGACAATGCAAAGTTTGAAACAGGTGGATAAAGTGATAAGTGAATTTGAGGCCACATCGAAAACATGCATCTCAAGAGAAAAATACTTCAGGGAGGCAACATGATGAAACTTGAAGGTAATTTTCAAAAGTTACTGAAGTGACAGATCACTGCAAAGTCAGCACAATACAATAAGGCTTGATATTTTTGTGGACCCCTATACTTTCGTACATCCATTTGCTCGTACATTTTATCGTACCTCGTGTTTCTCGCACCTTTTTGTACATTAGTTCCATCCCGTTTTTTCTCGCACCTTATCGTACATTTTTCGTACGTCCGCTCTCGTTCATCCATTTTCGCACATTCTTTCACACTGTACATCCTTTTAGTACTTACTCCATCCCACCTTTAGTAATGCCTCATTCCAACGAAGATAAAGTTGAAATGATTTTCTTTTATGGTGAAGCTCGTTGTGTTCTTAACGGAACAGTTCGCTTATTTAACCACGCACTGTATCACTGTTAGGAGGTGCAAGGTTTACAATTTCAACATCTTATTTAGATAGGATTTCATTCATGCACCTCTCATAATCCCACGCCAGCTACGGTAAAAATCGCCGTGCCCCAAAGTAAGGGGCTTCAACCTTATTTTATTGTACAATGTATGTACCTTTCGGTTTATTCCCCTGGAACTGCCTTGGAGGAATCTTGTCATGTACGTGCTTTAAAGGAGCTTTAAGAGCTTTAAGAGCTTTAATATGACGTGCCACTCGACCCCCCCCCCTCCCCTTTGAAATTTTTTGTGGAAGCCCAGTCAAGATTTTATTTGCCCTCCCCCAAATGCGGGACCGCAACGTTGCTACTTTTCTTTTACGTGTCTTTCAGTTTATCCATCTGGAACATTCCGTCACGTTGTGAATATCTCTGAATAGTTTTCTAGTGACGTAAATGCTTCCAATGCGAAGTGCCATTTTGAACTTTGATGGGGCGCCGTTTTTGATTGGAGCTGCGTAGCGCCATTTTCTTTGCGCCATTTTTCTCAGGTCGTTAAGGGCTTTAATATGACGTGCTACTCGACCCCCCCCTTCCCATTTAAAATTACTGAGTTGCGGCCCCTGGGGCCCCCACGGAGGGGGGGGGGTACTACTGCGATATCTCTTATGCCGAAAGATAGAACCCTCAATCCAACCGATTTCCCCAAAGGTGCAAGTTTCAATTCTCATCAGTTCAAAAGTTAATCAGCCTATCTGGGACTTTTGGAACACCCTGTATATGGCTTCAAGGTCATGCATTGTCACAGTGATATTTTTATTAGCTGCTCACAGGTTATCAACTTGTCGGGCCTGTCATCTAAACAATGATTTGTGCTGTCTTGTCTCCACATTAATGACTTCTCGTTACACTTCAATTTTTCTCAGTTACATTAAAGAAAACGAAAAAAAAATTGAAAACATATGACTGTAAGCAAATAGTTTTATGTATTTCTTAGAACTGAGGCAGTAAAATACTAGGCAAGTTCGGAAAGGTTTCCCTGTGCTTGCCGTGTTAACAATTCTAGTTAAACTTGTATTTACTGTTCCGTCCCTCAAACAGGTTATTTTTTTTAAGAGGAACGCCGTGGTCAACACCCTATACTATCAAGCAAGATTTTACACGACGACATTGAATAGACTGACCGTGGACAATAGCTGTAAGGAGTAAAAACCATAACCTTAAACAAGTCAAAAATAGTAATGCACTTCATCTGTTGGTATACAAAGACTCCACTTCACTTTCTTCTTCTTTTGTGTATTCATCACACAGCGTCTATTCAATAAAATGGTAAGCAAAGCTTTCCTTTTAGAAAATTATTCATACTACAGTGCAATTTTTCTGATATCTCACTATTTTTTTTTTCTCTTGATGCAATAAAAATAGAAACACTTGCTTAAGAATGCATGGAATAAGGGTGCTGTATTGGCATTAAAAGAGATTTCCCAACATTATTTAATGCCACTCAAAATAATTTAACATCATAACGTACCAGAAAATATAATTAAAACTTAACACTCCCTTATATGTATTTATATTTGTTATTTTTCGGTCTTTGACTGACTTTCGGCTTTCTGATTTATTTAAACAATTTATTCAAATTGAAATGAAAAATCAGGAAATTTAAAATGAAAATGACATTCTTGGTATAATATCCTTCATCTTTCTGAAATAAAATATCGTTTTTAACTGAAACGTCTCGGCTAAATTAGTGGAGTTTACCAGTGACATGTGTAGTTAGTTTAATGTTTTGTTTTTCATTTGTAAATGATGAAGTAACTTAAAAACTATAAGAAATTAATAGTCAAATATTTCCATTTAAGGAGGGAAACCTTTTATACAATGAGTGAAATAGTATAAGTACAAAGAAGTACACAATTTGCAACATTTGAAAGCAATCGCCGCTTCGTTACTAAGCAATACAAAAAAATAAAATAAAGAAATGGATGAGAAGTCAAAGACAAGTTAAACACTTTAAAACACGTAAAAAACGTACATAAAAACGTAAAAACTCTGAGCTCAAGAATAAAAATAATAAATAAAATAGACCTAAGACAGCTTAGAAACTGCCTGTATGGAACCTGATCTCTCAC
>JAHWFP010242157.1:0-11623 GCA_023313725.1 Lithobius niger
GGCTCACAAGAAATAACTAAATTTAGATGCAAACCTATTTACGTTGCTTTTTGGACTTATATGTCAGACTGCCTGACATGTCAGGTCCTGGGTTCGATTCCCCGCTGAGGCAGTCTGACATATAAGTCCAAAAGGCAACGTAAATAGCTTTGCATCTGTATTTAGTTCTCTGTAATCTTAGTTACGACTGCCTGGAAGGCACGATTTAGGAAGACTCGTTTCCTTATAGATGACTTATTAAACCACGTGAACCATCATTTTACGGAGTAAAGTACGAATATAAATTACCAATTTTTTGTACTGGAATGTACAGGTTTTTTTCCAGTGTATATGAACACCTTTATTACATGACATCAGTCTCAATCAAGAATCAGATTTAGGGAAACAAACGTTTTATTTTCCTGATTTACTTCAACATATACGGATGAAGGTAAGATGTTGATATCTCGTTCAGCACAGAGGCGATGGATCAAAAACATTGGCGAACCCAAGGGAGGGGGGGGGGGAGCCTCCCCACCCCTAAGATTAAGAGTAAAATTAAGAGACAATTTTTTTAATTTTTTTTTTATTAATATTTCTTTGAGCCGTAAGTCAGCCGAAGCAATTTACTGCTTATTTAGCTGAATTGGCTCAATTTTGAACATTACCAGACTTTTTGAGAGAAAAAAATATCTGGTAAAGGGAGGAGCCAACCCGGGGATTTGAACCGGGAAACCTCCAATCATCCAGTTGTCCAGAATTGGCCAAAATAGTTCCCATAGCTGCTGAAGGATAATAATAACCTCTCACGCTACTCTGGTAGCAGTCCTGGCAGGGACTTTGCCAAGTTCCCCTTTTTCAGGAATTAGACCAGATCCGCAAACTTCCAGCAACCAGACTGACCTCTCTCACCGCACAGCCACGATGACCGCTTTTCATTTGGTAGAAGTAAATAAATAACGTATTTACTGCAACTGAAAAATTATAAAAAATTTTTTTTTTAAGTATCAAATGCACTAATGTTGCTAAAAATGAGATTTTATTGAGAAGACTCCAAGGGACTTGAAGCACCCTTTTCCCCTCTTTAAAATCAAAGGGAAACAGCAAATCTCTTGACTTGGCGAAACGCTACATTCATTGAAATCTTCAATCTTTCTTCTTCGTATATTCCTGATAATAAGGAAAGTATATATGTAGACATTTCGCTTGCACTGAACCATATGCGAAGGTCAGTACACGGGGAAAGCAGTCATTGTGGCAGCCAATCACAACGAAGCACCTGGTGACAACGCGAGTCTACACCAAACACACCAGCATAAGGCCAGAAAGGAGCAATATATATCTTTATCTATCTCTTGCGGCAACTTCAAAAGCGAATCCTGTTTACTTGTATATCAACACAGAAGTGATTACAGGCTCTATTCCTACTTATTTGACTTATAGCAAATTTGTTGAAAGCACTTCGGCGCTAAAGCTGTCAGCATCGAACGAAGTCTTTACGCAGGCGTGTGGTGAGCATGCTTGGGTGGAGGCGACATCTACCGAGAACGTCAAATACCTAGCACTCCAACGCAAAGCCAGCTGAGATTAAGTTTACTGTGCGCCTCCGCTGAGGAATGTGTCAGGTGGGATCTAACTGACCATATTTTAGGTGTCCTGGCAGCCGAAATATTTATTTTTGTACTTGTGCTGAACGATGGCCGATCGTGATGCGAATATCATGGATCGGCAGTCATTATAACAACCAATCCCAACGTAGAAATTGAAGCGATAGGGCGAAAATATTCATTCCTTGCACGGTAGCAATGAAAAAGGGCAAGCGGTCGGCAACGTGCAAGGTAATGTCGATTTGTAGTAACAATCAGTAACAAACGAAATATCAGCACATGTATTGTTGATGAAAAACTCTTGGCTATCAAAGTCCGGGCCACAACAGAAACAAATGCCAATACGGATTTTAAAAAAACGGGACAATGGGAAAGCACGACTTCCTACTAGATTGGTTTATGTTACGCAGGGAACAGATAGTTCTTGTATATTCATTATATTGACTTGTCGGGTTATTTTGAACCCGTTACAAAGCCAAAGGGAAAGTGCGTGACAGGTATCCCGTTAAAACAGCAATGTTAAAAAAAAACAGTTGGCGAAAACATCAGCTGACAAAAAGAAGCGTTCAGGAAAACAGGCTGGAGCAAAATTAGAAGCTGATAAATCCCACTCTGTTGAAGGCTGACTATTTATAGCTATTAAGCGTAAACAACATCGGAAACTAATGCAGGACTGTTTGGTACACAGCACAGATATAACATTCGAGTTTGGTTAGTAGAGCGGGCCATGCTCTTACAGAATTTAAGTTACAACAACGACTAGAATAGGAGAGCTCGATCAGACTGCACTATAATGTTTCGCACACCTAGGAGGGACACAATTGCTAATTGCACCTGATAACAAGTAGAGGGCGTCAGCATTGTTGACTTTTGATTTTCCGCTAATTCTGTGATCACTTCACGTGCTCGCCTTTCTGGGTAACTAAGAATTACTTCGTTAATTCGCTAATACAATCTAAAAGAAATCTGTAACGATGTTTTTTATTGTACGTAACTTTTTTTGCAAGTAAGTTTATTCCTAAAGAGTGACTCACAAGAGGACAAGCTCGCACATGGGGTAGAACCAGAATACTTCAATTGAAAAAAAAAACATTTGTTCAATAATATGCAAGAATAGTAAATAATAACAGTATAACATTAGGTATAATGTAAAAGGGAAATAAATTAACGGATCCAGCGTGTAGGCTAGCAACATGAAACGAAACATCAATAATAAGATCAGTATATTAAAAAAGGATTCCATGTTAACCAACAGGAGTAGCCAATCATATGTTTGCCTCTTAAACGTTCTAAAATTGCTTGCCTTCTTGAAAGTTTTAGGCCAAAAGTTGTAGAATTTCCGTGCTAAAAAATAATTAGATGTATGCAATTTGTCAGTGTTAACTTTCGGTTAGGCAACATGCGTGGCGACGATCGATCTGCAACATGTAGCTCGTTTTTACGATAGTCAAGCAAAGTTCTATAATTTACAGCAATCTTGCAGTAAGATAATAAGCTGTCTAAAAATTGGTAAAGAACGATCCTGACTGTTTTTAAAAGTCATTAGCTTAACAATTTTTTTTTTTGCAAAACTGTAGCAGGCTGTAAAGCATTTCTGTACGTTCCTCCCCAGAATGTGATTGTATGTTCCAAACCGATTGGACCATTGCAAAATTAAAGGCTTTCAAAGTTTTCAGTGTCTCATTTCTTTAGATAACATAGTTTACAAATAAGAGTTCTCAGCTTAGTGGTAATATTTAGTTCTTATTTGGTATTTCCAATTTTGGTAGCTGTCTATTGTAACACACAAATATTTGAGTTACACCAAAGTCAGCTTAGTGTATAGATGGACAGAAGTACTTTTTAATTGTGCTGAAGAAATTGATTTGTTTCACTAGAGGGCTACTGACACACGAAGTTAATTTCGGTGCATTCATTGTAGCAGATTATGCTGGAACCAGTCGTCAACAATACCAACGTTCACAACAGCTTTTTTTTTCGCTCTCCGTCCTTTATCTTGGTTTCACATAGAAGTCAAGTTTGTTTATTATACGACATTGAAGGTCACTGTAGAGGGAAATCACATCCATCGCAACTCAAGGCATGTTCGTGGAGATTTTTTTTGAGGGGGGGTAGGCAGATATGACTTCAAAAATAGGGAGAAAGCCTGAAATGGGCCTCCCGGTAGAGATCATTGATCGAGGACCAAGGGAGCGATGGACCGAGTGACCCGAAGTATATCAAACTGGAAAATTTTATTATAGTTCAAAATTTACGAATGTACCAGAAAAGTGTTATAGACTTTATTAGATATTTACCGCTAAATCATTTATCCCCGTCCAGATTCAACTCAATATAAAACTGAGGCTTGAAGTTGTAATGTCGACCTCAAAGCGTTGGCACGCTAGCGACTGAGATCAATATTTCAATAAACTCCGCCGACAGTGAGATCAGCGAGAGCAGCTTCGCTTCCCAGTAGTTCTTTCATGATCACACCATTTGCCATCAACAAGATAGTTAAAGCTGCCCACTCAACCCCCGTTCATTATTATAATTTAAGCGATTAATTTCAGTACAAATTGGGTCCGAACGCTCAGTGACCCACCTGTTATGTACGCTTTCGGGTAAAATTTGTTGGCGGATGGGGATTGAAACAATGGAAAACTAGCAACGAAAAATGGTGAAGTACACGGCCCTACTGAAACCAGGGTAATGCTTCTGCTGGCAGTGAGAAGACTTAAAATGTGTCTTCCTGATCAACAAATTTTGTAGCAGTGTTACAATCAGCAGTAAATGTTAGTAACAAACGAAGAAACACAATAGAGCAGACTGTTACGATGACACGTCATAAGTGTTTTTCGTCATTATTACGTCGTTATTATGTCATTATTATGTCATTGTTTCGTTGTTACGCATCATTTTGTTATTATTAAGCCGTTACTTAGTCATTACTACTTTTCGTTACTATTACGTCATTTTAATAATGATTACGTCATTATTTCGTCATTATTATTTCGTTATTATTGAATGTCACCCTTAATAATTTGCAAAACTGGCTCCACCGCATTTCTTTGTAATGTCACCAAAGAGTACTTCTTTACTCTTTGGTTGACTGGACGTAATGCAGACGAAAAAAATGCGCGTTGAAATACAGTAATAAATTAATAATAATAATAATAGTTTATTACCAAATAACGGCTTTAAGATCACTTAGAAACTTGTGAAAAGCCGATACCTACTAAATTTACAATCAACCCGTCAATAGTTTATACAATTACAACCAATAAAACTATCAATTCACAACGTACAAAAAACAACAAATACCGTATTACAGCATACATTAAGAGTCAATATAAATAGGTTCAAAAACAAAACAGAAACCACAAAAGTATAAAGTATGGTAACTGCAAAACATCAAAAAAGACCAAAAATGCTAATAATAATAATAATAATAAACCTAGCACACAACTTAATTATGGAAGCATTATAATGTGACAATAATTTAACCAATGGCCTTCATTAATTTCACATGGTTTTAAATGTTTCAAATATTTCCTTTCTAATTTTATTTTTACTACCAAGTTTTAGTATGTCACTGGGCAACTTATTTAATATTGGGATTACATATGATCTGCACTGTTTACCGTAATCGTTAATTACCGGAGGGACATTAAATATGTAGGTGGATTTACGTAAAAATTCTGCTTTACTATCTGTCACATTCTTAAAATCAAATAAATGAGACTGCTCTTTGTACAATTTCATCTTGAGAGCTGATAGTGACACACACTTGTTAACATAAAAAGTCATATCACAGTCATATCACAGTCATACCACAGTCATATCACACTCATATCACGGTCATATCACCAGTCCGGAATGGAGGAGAGGAGAGAGCAGCCTTAAGCAGGACAGTGTTGACATTGCATATTGGCGGGGGAAGGGGGATGAGGGTTTTTTTTAAATATCGGTTGTTAAAAATGACAAAGAACTTTAGCCCAAGAACTATTACCGAGGAACTTACGAGCTAACAAGTCTGCTTGAAATCTATTTGCATGGGCACGGTTGGTTGGTTAGTGTTGAATGCCATCAGATCACAGAAAACATTAGAACATGTTGAGTTTCATTATGAATGCCGAGTACAGAACTGCATTTCGACCCTGTTCCAGCATATGAGGAGATACATCATTCAAATTGGCCTATCATTGCACAAATAATGGAATCATATCACAAATAATTTTAAAATGGTCGGTACGTACGATACTTCAGTTGACAACGATTTCTTCAAACTCTAGTTAAGACAATCAGTTGGAGTCCTTGTTCTTAGTCTACGTGCTCGTCACACTAAACGCAAAAAGTAATGAATTATACTTTGTTCCACATTATGTTTTCAGAAAACTGACTGTATGACGCCTCGTTTTCTACCACTACGAGTGCAAAAAATCCGTAAACATCCCATTCGTAAACTCTGGCAGTAACTATGTTGAGTCTACAAGTGTGATACCCACATGTTTTTGCACTCTTTGTGCAAGGAAACGAGTCGTCATCCAGTCAGTTTTCTGAAAACGTAATGTGGAACAAACTATAGTCTAACCTCGTTTACAAACTGTTCATGAAATTTATGCAACTGCTAGCGGGATAATTTTAGCTTGTGGTCTTATCCGCTTTATCTTGGCCGTCAGTCTGATGTTTTCAGATGGAAAAAACGCCACTCGTCGGAGTTCTTTCTGCCACTTCTCCTTGGAGCGTGAGTTAAATTCCTGTTAAAGGCTACTAGTGGGATTAAAAAAGTGAGTGAAATGATGGTGCGGTGTGGCACAACTGGTTGTGGTCACGCAAGAACAAGAGAGACCACACCCACACCTCGTCTCATTAGTCATTGCAAAGAAGCGAGCATCCAATTGACAAAACGGATTAAGTATAAACACGGAAGATACCAGCAGAGGATTCATCGAGCCCCTCCCCTCCCCCCCCCCCCCCACCTAAAAAAAAGGGAGAGATCTTGATTTGAAAGAACAGCTTTAAAGACTGGTTTTGTAAGAATACAAGATGTAATCTGAACGAGAAGGAAAAGTTGAAATGCCTAAACTGGGCATCAAGGAAAAAAAGCATCCGTAAAAAAAAAAACATTTCCGACTAAATACTTTGGAATGAAGCTTGATGCCAAATGATAACATGAAGCGCATATAAATATGGTTATAAGTAAAATTAAAGAAATGATGCCAAATTGTGTATTATAAGGAATTATAAGGAAACGGAGGCTGAAATATCAAGCGTGGATTGAGTCGGTTAAGATACGGACTAGAAATTTATGGAAACGCGGCAATCACAACTTCTCAGATGCAAAAGACACAAAACAAAGTATTAAAGATTCTGTTTAGAAAGGGAACTCAAAAAAATCCACTGAAATAAGAAAATCAAATAGGATTCTAAATATTAACAATTTATTCAACTACACAATAATGATTAAAAACTACTTTCATCTAAAAAATAAGCTGGAGTAAATTAAGGCAAAATCAAATTTAAGGAAAATTCGTAAACGTTACCATTCTGGAGAAACATATATGGTAAAATGATTTCTGAATATTACACATTTTTAATTAAATACCTAAACATCTTTAAAAAATAAACACTTACGAATAAATGAAAACAAACTAAATCTCTGGCTTTAAAACATTAACCTCTACACATTAAAAATTATTATTATTTTATCATGAAATTGTGATTTATGTAGGAAATTTTATTATTAACATTTGCATAAGAAATGTATTATTAACTGTAAATTATTGTCGACACAAATAAGTCTTGATTGACGTCGTGTTGCCTTAATAAGCTAAAAAAAATTGTTTAAATTAATTTTTTTTTTTATAAACCGCCTATTCTGTTAACGGTGGACGCCAGCTGTTCTACCTTTGGTTCTGAAATCGACTTTGCAATCGGAACAATTATTTTACTTTATTTCGAGTATCTTGTACTCTCACAAGGCCAGTCTTTACAATTGGCTGTTTTATTCGGCAACCTTTTAATTGTTTATTCCAAATAATAGGGTATATACGATAAGCCTATAGCGGAAGATTCCTTCTCTAGGTTTCAGTATAGATTGTTTAACTTATTATTGAGCGGAAGGAATCTTAGTGTCTAAATCTATCATATCAAAAACCAAAACTGGTAAAAGGGGCCGCCAAGTTCCGAATGGTTCGGCCCTTCAAAGAAATGATATCAACACACCAAAACTTTCGACAAGCTAATCGCACCGCTTAATAGTTCGAAGGTTAAATGAAAACTAGAACAATGCTACTTACGGTAGCAATGTTCAAGTTTTCATTTAACTTCCAAAGTATTATTCGGTGCGATTAAGTTGGCGAATGTTTCGGTGTGTTGATATCACTCCTTTCAACGGCCGAACCATTCGGAACTTGGCGGCCCCTTTTACCAGTTTTGGTTTTTGATATGATACCAGTCCTTTTTTTTTTAATTTTACATTAGACCCAACTCCACTACCGTGCAGATGTGTAATAAAGCAGCACGTCAACAAGAAATAGGTTTTCAACACTTTGTTACTACCTTTTGCCTAGAGGCCGAACCATTCTCAACTTAGTCACCTCTTTAGAGGTTTTTGGTTTGGTTTTAATTTTGTTGTAATTTGTTTTATTTCGTTATTTTTGGTGTGTTGATATTACTTCTTTGAAGGGCCGAACCACTCTCAACTTGGTGCGACTTCACCAGTTTTTACAGTTAATTTATTTTTCGTGAATTGGACGTGAATACAATTTCTTTGGCAACGTTGTTTAGATTTATCGTGCTACACTAGTGTGTTTCTAGGCACGCACGTCAATATACACATTGTCATTGTCCGAACTTTGGCCGTCCAATGAGAGACGATGCCGACAATACTAACAATGGTTATAACAATATTTTTGTACTTAACGCCAACCCACGCCATCCCCGTTACACCCCTACGCTACAAACCACAAAAGGTACGCAGTTCGTATCGTACTGCACCCATTCGTCCAATTTCATAACTGGAAGCCTTCCTGTTATCTCGGTATCGATGAATAATCACCCTATGGAAATTAACATGGAGATGAGCGGACTAGAATTAGCTAGCTAGCTAGTTACACATTTGCAACGTTATTGAGTGTCAGATTTTGCGTTGAAAGCAGCTTAGCTGGCATTCCTACACGAGTTAATTTTTGTCAGGTGAGTCATTGCTCTTGATTTCAACACAATTTAAGCTTTTGTACCGCATTATTATTTTTATCCAAGTACCTGAAAAATGTACCCAACTCTGCTTCAGGATATTAGACACTGACGCTATGCCTTCGCGCTACAATGGTTTACAACCTCGACAATTGAATTGATGTGATGTTTGTTGTGATGATTATTGCCTAATTTGGCACGACACACTAGCGTGTGTCTAGATACCACGTCGAGCCACGTCTGTCTGCCGTGATGTCACCATGAGTTAGCCACTGACGAACGAAAATAGCGGAGCTGTGCTGTCTGAGTGGACTAGCCCAGTCACGTGATACGCGCGTAACGGTAAACAGCCGTGGCACGTGGTTTAATACAAAATAAGTCAGAACAGCCTGCTACTGCATTCATTGACTCACGCTTCGTTAGACTGGCATGTGGGATTCGAACTGGTGCAACAATCTTTTTGTTTTATCGTGCCTGCACACCAAAATCATTGCTCTGACATATCTTTATCCATTCTGCAGCTCTTTCTCAGGAATGTTAGCGTCTGCAACCCTTGGTTCTTCGAGTCTCTTGTAGGCCTAACACCGGGTGCTGGAATAATAACAAAGATCCTAATTTATGGTTCTCTTCTTTTTCCAACACTCCAGACTGAGTCCTGTAATATTATGCCCCTAGTTCGATGGTGGAGTTTAATCTGGTTACAGCTGCTCGAAGCGCTAGGCTGAGGTTGGTCACTTTGTTTTTGGGTTCCTGAGTACCCCTTAAAAAAGCTCTTGTCGCACATTGCGATTTTTTTTCCCCTTCCTCTTGATTGCGTGCAACCATTGTTAGCAATAGCAGAACAGAAATACATGTAGCTAGATTGCTAGATATTCCTATATAGTTATTTTGCAGCCTATCTCTACCCTACTCAACCAGTCAAAGCGTTTATTTAATACGTACTCGTTATGCCAAAGTAGCAACTTGGCAGAGACAAATCTTGCCTGGCTAAGTAGAGAGGACGTTGATGGAGAAAAATTTTACCGAGACGAGAATTTCAATAGAGTAATCGTTATTATTTCGACCGTAACTCACAGGCGCATACCCAAACAAAGCGCTTTTTTTTTTTAAGTCTATAGAAAATTTGCTAGATTCGATGGTGTGTCCTCTTGGTTCATAGTCTGTGTCGTATTGGGCCGGCCGGGAAGCCGTGGAACCTTGGGGAGGCCCCTAATACAGGAGGCCCTTGTTCCTCAAAAAAAATTTCATTTTTTATTTGAAATGAATTGTTGTGAAAATTTACATCTCTCTTTTGCTAGAAAACGTTTCAAATTCATGCCGATTTCTTAAAAAAAAAATCTTCCGTCTCCCCCCCAGCCTTCTTAGCAGAATATAGTTTCTTTAAAAAAAATTGTTAGGGAGGAAAAATTTGAAATGACGTTTTATGAATGAAAATTGTAGGCCCTATCTCTAAGCTTCAGGAAAACGTTTCAAATTCATGCCTGTTACTTATAAACACTGCTTCCAGGTCTCGGACTCTGCAGGGAAGTGTATGGGCACTGAGCAGCCTCCCAGATCCCCTTGCAGAGGCTTCTCCGACCTCCCCCCCCCTTCCTCCGCCTGGTGCGAGTGTTCTTCAGGCCCCTGCAGTACATTCCCGAGGACACCCGCCCTCCCCCAATCCGACCCTGTTCATGGTCCAGGACCTTGACCAATGGGCTGTGCTTTGCCGTTTTCCTAACAAACCTTGCATTTTGCGCTTAAACTTATTTTGTTCATTCCCACCGAGTACGGGCTGATAGTCCAAGGGGTTGAACACATAATTAACTATTAATTAACCATTATTTAACGGTGTACCGTAACTGAAACAATTTTGAACATATCATAAATTTTTTCCGTTTCCAGTGGCTATTGTCAGATGTATACTGACGTTGATTAATATGGCAATGTAGCAGCCATTACAATAGCGACTAGTTAGCATAGATGACTAGCACAACCGAAGCCATAGACCCGGGTTCAACTCCCAGACTCACGATGGCACGTGATGATTTATTCCGTCATAATTGCTGCTCACTTCTCATTCTTCACAGTTCACAATGTTGGCTCCACTATATTTCCTCGTTTGTCCTTATAACAACCCTTTTCTTCAAACTTTTCAAATGAGACGAGTCGATTCAAGATGAATTGCACCGAATGGACGCGAGAATGACAGATATTGTTTCGTTTTGAGTGTTTTGCATCAAATTAGGAAAATTTAACGATTTTTTTTTCTTAATTCCTCTTCTTCCTCTCCTCCCCTACACTTATCCATTTACATACTTCCTCTTCCGTCGTTCTCCCATTAGTCTGTCAAGCAAAGATGGGCGGGGCAAACAATTAAACGTGAAAGCAAATTAATTTTTTTTTCCGTTTACGATCTGTCCATCACTCGTAACAAAAGGCGGGTACGTAACGAATGTCATTTCGAAGGGCTTCAAAAACTGCAACAAAACGACTGATCAAAATCTTTGGAGCTGCAAACTTGAATGGTATATTCTAGAGTGATTCACGCCAACACCACGAACAAAGTATGATGGTTAACGGTGTCCACATGCGAATTTTGCACGAGTGGCTCTAGAACTCTGTCAAGAGAGGTTCTAGATTTTTTACACCAAAGTCTGTTTTTACTCTTGTAACAAATGAATACAATTTAAATAACAAAAAAACAGTCGCACACTTTATCATGCATTTTTTTTTACTTCCTTTCCCTTAATTCACATAAACAGGACGGTTCGAGAAGTGTTAAATAAATACGGATGAAAACGTATGTACGTTCCCTTTTGGACTAAAAGGCGGATGTACATTAGGCTAGTTGACTGGACCGAATAACATGCGAGTCG
>JAHWFP010242159.1:0-13039 GCA_023313725.1 Lithobius niger
CAATCTCTAGATTATAAGAGAAAGCAAATGCTAAATATTGGGTAATGTATGTTTTTTTCATAAGGGCAATAGAAACCAAAATCAACCGGCCCTACCTGGTATTTTGGACCTTTTTAGACATTTTCTTTGCAAATTAAATTAACCGAGTGCAGTGTAAAAGGTTTGACCTCAAGTCTCCCATGTTAAAGCTGAAATTTCGATACTTTATCTCTCCGCCGTCTTTCAACATTTCTGCTACATTTGCTCCATTTGGGGCAACTCCTAACCTAAACACCTAGGCTACAACATTGCGCGGGTATGTTATTCCCTGGAGCGTGGGTCTGAGTAAAAACTCAAGGGTTAAGTGACAAGATAATGAGAGTGTGGCAATAGGCAACACGTCCCTTTATAAGGTTTATTGAACAGTATGGCTCCACCTAGGCGGTGGGCCGCAAACCTAGCTACAATAGGGGCCCTGGTGAGCAGCAAGCATACCTAAGGTATTGCCTCCATTACAGAAGCAAGACCCTGAACGCTCCAATTTCCCAATGAGATTTGGTAGCCTATGTGAGCTTTGTGGGACTTACCCAACACGTGTACCAACTTTTATTAATTTCCGATTTGTCATATTGGAGATCTGGACTTAAGCTAGAATCGTGAGTTTCATTTTTGTCTGATATGGTGGTGAGGATGATGGACTTCTTTGGACACGTTTTTACAATGGTCTTTACAGACTAATCCATTTGTCGTAGAAAGCTGGTCCTTAGTTCATTTGAAAGATTAACTTCCGGAGATGTGCCCTTTATAGAAATAGAAATATCAATTGGTAGTTCCGTTCCAGAGTTTCGGGGCCCTGAACGAATCTTTTTATTGTTTTACATTGTTTTCAACATTGTTTCTGTAGCCGACAAAAATATACATTAACTGTCTTTCTAGCATATCCTTCCTAAGCATGCTCAAACCCTAGCGAAACTTGTTGGCTTCCCTGCCTAGCTCATACCTCTTCTACTGCGCAGGCCTCCTATAAAAGACCTTCCTTCGTCTTTCTTCTTAGGGCACCACCACGTGTGGTTGTTTGTTCTGCTCCCCAGCATTATATCTCATCTCAGCAGACTTGGACCTCGACTGGCGCAGCTATGCCCGCTGCTGACGGAACTTGAAATTTCGCACCACTGATCCTCGACAACTTTGATTTAGATCAGAATGGATTCGCCGATTGTGATTACCACTGCGGTCTCATCCTTGGATCTGTACACCGAGACCGTTACTACCTCCACGCTTAGGCAGCCATCTTCGATGGTCCCCGTCCCAGCGTCCATCTCATCGACCTGTCCCAGTCCACAGCGCCTGGCACCCTTGGGCGCTTCTACTGGCTTAGCTGTCTTGACATGAGTTCTTCAGTCACCTCCGATTTTGCAGGCAGCCCCACCATGTCGCACAAGGTGCTACCTATTTTCAAACCCAATTCGACCAAAGCATGGGTCTCATCAATTCCAGCCGTCCCTTCAAGGATTTTTTCCGTCCTTAGTATATATTGGCATATCGTAGAGGCGCCTATCCCTTCATCACGACCTGCACGGCCATTCGTACTGCACCAGCCAAGCTGTTTTCGTGGTCCTCGCCTGGACAGGCTAACGGCAACCCGTGCTCCACGGTCTTTGCCTATGGGCTTATTGTCATCGAATGGGCCGGCCATCTTCGCCTCTGCCGGATTCAGGTTTCACAAGGCTACCTCTCTCCTTTCCACGGTTTCGGGACCTAGTATCACGATGTCAAAGACTGTGACAACTACTTGCGACCCACTCAGTGTGCCTGTTGGATGTTGTTCCCCGACCGACCTAGTCTCCGAGGCCGTTGAGGACCAACCGACCGCCCCGGACGACCGTCCACGTTCTCCTTTGCCATGTCTCTTCTTTCAAGAGCTGGGTTTTGATCTTTTAGGCCCAATTGAGCCCAGTCCACCTTCCCGAGTAGTTCCTCCTAAGTCTCCGGATTTTCTCTCTTTACGACCAAGATCGCCTACGACGATCCGTCACCATCAATGGTATTACCAAGCTTCCGTCTTCAGCTCAGTCAGCCACCGTCGGACCTACGGACAATAATTGTCGCCTCTCTTCGCCTTCACTAGTCTCCGTGCCCCTGGGTCCATCTGCTGCTTCTTGGACTGCAATTTTGCGCCCTCGCCGTCCAACCTTGGTCCCGCCTAAATTAGCTAAATCCATCACGACCCCAGTCGGGACCTTCTTTACCTTTTAATTGTTACAATCTTATCTTGCACCTTGTTTTATTCTTGTTCATGTCTTAAAATTTAATCCATATTCCTTCATTATATATATAAACACGACAAAGGCGTGAAGAAGAAAGAACAACCTTGGTCTACTGCTGCCACATGTCTACTATAAGTGCCATATTTGTCCAATGACGGAAATCTATTTTGTTCTGCATCATTCTGGCGCTCATCAGGCTAGCATCCGCAGCCCGGTCTCCCATCAGGCCCACATCTGCAGCCCGGTCGCTTCGTCGGCCAGGAGACTATGCGTCGATACACCAATAACTGGTGGACCGGTACGTCAATGAACGAAGGCCCATTCCATTCTCCCCGATCTTGTCATCATGACTTGAGGTAATAATAACTTTGGTCCCTATGCCTCCAGTTCCTGCACTCATCCCTCTCTGACAAGGAGAAAGGAGGAGGGGGGCTGACATACAGCCACAACTATGAACCAGTCATCCCATTCTCAAAACGGTATACGGCCTCCTACAAGATGGTCCGGTCCCAACGCTGCCAACCTTTTCTGTGTATAAAGGGCCCCACCGACTCTCGGGATTCCCCTTACGTCACGGAATTGGCACGAAAATCTGCCATCATTTCGCCAGCCGCCATTGTTAGACAGCTTTCGTTTCAACGTCGTGCACTCTTGTTTCCTGACTTTCCGCCATCATAATCATGGATCCTGTGAATTCCAATGGCTCTCGTGACCCTTCAGACAATGTTGAAAACGAGCATAACCTGTTTCCGCAGACAATGTCGCAGACCCATCGTTGGACCAAGTTGCCGCCCATGTGGGCAGCCCTGAATGTTGCCGCTGCCCTGGATTTTTGGTGTCGTGACCTCATTTTGACCCACATCTCATCTGCCACAGTTTTCATGAAATTGGTGTACTAAGAAGTGTTCCATTTGTCACACAATTACAGAAAAGAAGTAGCTACAAATTCTTAAGCTCTAATAACGATCCTGTGATAGAACGGCTTTTAAAGCCAAAAAATGGGCCGCCCAGAAGGATCTTCAGCGTGCCACGGCTGCGACTGCAGCAAGTTCAGGATCCAGTACCAGTCCTCACGACAAAAGAAGACTTCTACAAAGCCGTGTAAAAAGGCTACATCGAAACCACGGACGACATCCCGACCTCCATCAGATGAACCAATCCCTGTGTCACGCGACGAGCTTGAATCGAAACCACTTCGGCCCAACCAAACCCGTTGTCGTAAGACAACAGTGAACCACCCCCAACATTGCACAATCCAAATGGAACGGAGTTCCCAGTTAAGTTATTGCCTACTATTTCGCGGAGGAAGTATAAAACCACGACCGGCCTCCCGACCAAAACCAGGGGTCCGGTCTGCAAACCGGCTCATGTGTCTCCAACTATACAACCCAATGTGCCTTCTACAACCACTCTGAAACTCAACACAGTTCGACCAACACTGCACCACCAATTCCTCCCGCCGTGACTGTCTCTTCGGGCCTACCCTTCAGCTAGGCCGTGTCTTCCCTTATTCAGACATCCTCCGTGCTTCTATCCTGCGAGGACTTCAGCTGTTACCCGACGATCTGGCCCACCTTGAGGTGACCATTGCTTCGCTATTGACAACAACACGTTCCGTTGCAGTTGAACAGGATAACTTTTGGGTATCAAACACGACACTGTCGTCAACGGCGGACTTCCTCCGTTCCTTAAATGCAACGCTTACTTCAGAGGTGGCCCATCTACGCCAGAGGGGTTACTTCGTTGCAATCCAAACTCATTTTGGTATAGAAGAAGGTACGCTGGCTTTCGCCGTTGCCACCAACACCACCTTGGCGTGTGCAACACTGTGCTAAATCCAAAACACGTCGCCCACAGCCGAAGCAAGTCTGCATCAGCCAGTCGCCCAGTCCCAGTCGGCCCAAAGGCGCAATATGTCACCACTACTTCGTCGTCCCAAGAATCCAGTTCTCAGGAATCCCCCATCCCTCCGAACACCAGTATACACAGTTCGCTACTACCAGCAGCACAGCTTGCCCCGACGGCTTTGGGCCCACAGCCAGTTCATCCGAATGTGAACCATGTGATTCGTTCTTGGTCCACAGCATCGTCTTCTCCTGACTTCCGAGGCCTCACTTCGTACAGCGTGTGGCAGTTTGATGATGCGACCAGTTTCGTCCCTGTCTTCTCAGGAATCGCCCACTGTTACGATGTATCAACTCGACAACTGTCCTGTGGTGCATGCCATAAATTGGCAAAGGAGTCACCCTAGGATTCCGGGCTCTTCTATGATCAATTCTGTTTTCCTCAAACTTATCTTATGTGTTTTCGGGCTGAGGAGCCGGTCCCACACCTGTGTTAACCGTTGTGTGCCTTCTTTACCTACTGTCTCCAATCTCAAGTCCGACTTTCGCTACGAATGCACTTCCACTTTGACACCATCCAAGCACCTAGACTTAAATCAACTAATGACACTATGGGCCCGGCTCCTCAGGTTTAATCGGCTTCTAACTCTGCTACAAATTGTTTCTCTCCGGAAAAAAAATGTTACACTTGATCATGCTTCCCCTCATTCTATCTTGGATAACGAACTATCGACGCAAACGTTTCACCTGCGCTCCACTTTCTTCGCCAGTCTCCTGCGACCAGGGGGCCTGCACCTAGGCTCACGCAACTGGTCCTATAAACAACAACTAATGAACATCACAAGTGCTTCCTTCTTCAGTAAGGTAATGTTAGCCGTTTTTATTCTCAGCTGTTTTACCTTCGCCCCGAATACGTGGAGCATCCATTAGATTATGCATGTATCGATGACTGAAGGTGCTGGAACACTCAATACATGCATCTGTTACCGCGTGTCAACCAACTGAGCCATTTTTCCGTTTGTTTCACAACATCTGAGCACATTTCTTCCTAGTCCCAGGCGCAACAGAGGGCTGCTACCAGTGCGAGCTGCAACGATGTCCCATTCCAATAGCATTGCGATTGACCACTGGCGCCCATCCAGGTTCTTTGCTGGAAGCTTCATCTCCTGACCGCTGGGTGCTTCAACTTCAACCTGTTGTGACGGACTCGGGCCACTCGGCCTTTTTCTCAAACGCCGCTACTCTTATGTCCTCTCACGTGTGCCCATGAGGTCCGTGCCTTCAGCCCACGGACTAGATGAATACTGATGACCTCCTCAAGCGTTCAACTAATGGGTGGCTCACGGTTCAGAGGGTCCGTTGATTCTGGGGAAGCCAGCTAGTAGCGCTGGCATCCATTACCATGACCCCACCGCCATAACGTGACAAGGTCTGCATTATGCTACAAAGACAGGCAATGTATATTTCCGTCGGCTATTGAAACATCAGAATACCAGGGCCACCTGGTTGATTTTGGTTTCTATTGCCTAAACGAAAACGTACAACCTTTATCCACCCTGCCTCCCCTCTAAGTGACCATTGTCCCAACTTGAAGGAGAAAAGATGAAGCAAGGTCCGACTCGGACGCTTTTGTAAGAGGCCTGCACCCGCACATGCGCAGTAGGAGGGCTACAAGCTAGGCAGGGAAGCCAACACGTTTTGCTAGGGTTTCAGCAAGCTTAGGAAGGCTATGCTATATGCTAGAAAGAGAGGTAATGTATTTTCGTTTAGTCAATAGAAACCAAACTCAACCAGGTGGCCCTAGTATTTTGATGTTTTTATGCAACAATGCCAATCAGCAAATGCCAGACGCAAGGCGTAGACTAAAGATTAAGCAAATGCTAACAATTCTGGTGAGCCAACAATTTACCCGCACGTGAGCAAAAGCATTATCCTTATTACGAATTGATTTATATAATGATTTCACGTCGCTATCCCGTGTGAAAGCTAAAATGTCCGTTGCCCATTTGGCTTGCCATCCTATGTTACAAACAACGGACAAAGCCGCTGATAGAGAGCTGCGGACAAACCAATTTCCAAAAGAAAGACTTGCGCTGAATGAGCGAGCGAATTCAGTGCATTTGCAACGAGTGCAGAAAACCAACTTGGTATGTCAAATGTCACGAATTAGTCCACATGAAACCTTACTGCTGTGTTCAACCATTAGACACGTAAAACCATATCCCAACTTTCAAAATTATTGTAAAAATAATGTAGTGTATAATATTGGCTACACACTCACCTACTTTCGGGGCTAAATTTTTCAGCATTATTCTAGTCAAGTCGTCTCCTTTCCGCTCGTCCTATTGAAACATACACCACTTTTCAAGATTTCATGTTCAAGACTTCAAGACTGGTATTTCATTATTATTTTCAACGACATTTCCGGGGTTTCAAGGAGTCGCACAAACCGTGAATTACTTAATCTGTAGATCTGTACTAAGCACACTCAAAGTATGGTTTCTTTTGCTTGGAAAATACTATACACAATATAATAATTTTTGCATTATTCTCTCTTTACCTTGAGATTTGTAACTGCGTCAATCCTCCAGGCTCCAAAACCCAACTGTGCGTGCGCAACCCTCCTTATAAATAGAGCTCGCTCAAAAGCATTCCCATCTATTGTTCTCAAGGCGGCCTGTTGAACAGTCGCCTTCATACCTTGTCCCCGACCTGCGCATTCGTTCTGAGTGCGCTATCCTTCATTCGTCCCGACTTTACTTTGGATTTACCCATCTTCTTTGATCGTTCCTGGCCCCAACTTCACTTGGCGTTAGGCCTAAACCTTGCTGTCGCCTGCAATCTGCCTCCTCCTTCCGCTTCCTACTCCGGGGCTTTCCCTGTCGAACGCAGCGCCACCGCTTCGCAGTCATTCACATTTTTATGACTGTTGCGCCGCCACCTCTATGGAATTGACATTCGTGCATTCATGCATTTGTGCACTCGTGCCCTTTTCATCCGCAAGGTTCTGATCAACTACCCTGGCTACACCTGTCATCGCATCGCACGTAACTGGGCACGTGTCATTTGCAAGCCCTTGGACACTTAATGTTATATATATATATAAAATAATAATAAATATCTCTGCTCGTCTCGATTTGGGTCAACACCTATGAATCAAGTGAACCCTCATGACGTCTGCTGCTGCTGTCTCGAACACTCACCTAATTAATAATATACATATGTACCGCCTACAACCAGCGGAAAGAAGTCGGAAAGGCTGGGGAGCCGCTTACACCAATCCAAAATTAAAAGAAGAAGCACACAAAAAAAAAACTTAAATTTAGTTGGAAATAGAGAGAGGCCGTTTAAGAAATTTTTCCAAGGGTTCGGAGTTAAGAATTCTACGGAACAAAGCCACAGAATCTGCATTTAGGGTTTCAACCCCAAGGGCATTCCAAATAGGGTCTACCCTTACCGAAAAGAAGTTATGTCGTCAGTTAAGACGAGCTGATTGTACAGGCAGTTTCCAATTGTGACTCCGCGTATTGATCAGACCTGGAGCCCGATCAAAAAAAGGAAGATCCACCTCAATTAAATGGTGTAAAATCTTTTATGTACGAATCAGATCAAACTTAATTCTACGCAATTCCAAAAGTTCAAGGCCCAAACTCTCCAGGCGAACCCCATATGCAACATTTCTAAGTCCAGGAAGGCCCTTCGTAAAGCGATGCTGGACAGACTCAATCAAATCGATGTCGCGTGCCAAACAAGGCGACCAGACAGGAGTTGCATATTCAAGTAATGGGCACAGAAAGACTCTAAAAGTCCAGCCCTTCATAGCAGTGTTTCCAGAAGTAAAGCACCAATTTACTATGGCGGACCTACGGAAAGCCGAGGCACAAAACTTCGGCAATGTAGAGAAGATTTAAGATTTTGGGTGAACCAAATCCCAAGGTCACACACTTCTTCAGAAGCGGGCAGGAGACAATGGTCCAGTGTATACCTTGAACAATGATCCCGTTTGCCTACATAAAGAAAGTGGCATTTTTGGATGGAAAGGGGGAGTTGCCATTGTTTCGACCAATGAACCACGTTTGGATTTGGGCCTCCAGATCCGAGGAAAGTGACAAGTCGACAGTCGCGGTACCAACCTTCAGGTCGTTCGCAAACTTGAACCCAAATAAGTTACAGTTTTCGAATTTCAAGTCGAAAATTTCGATTCGTGGCCAACCAACGATTGAAAGAAGTTTGAAGAAACTTGATATTCTCAATTTTGCTGCCCGTCTACTCTCTCGCATTGAGTGTAGCCTCATGACGCAAACTGATGTCTCGTTCGTAACCTGGCACGTAACGAGACACTGAACTCCACCGTCTGTCTCGTTTGTGGCTAAACCATCCCACGTCTTGAGCGAAGTTCTTCCAAACACCAGATGTCTTCAACTTTGGCTCCTCGTCTCATTCGTAACCTGGCACGCGATGAGACATGCAACATCTTCAAGTCCCACCCGTCTCAATTCTAACTTGGCACGTGACGAGGCACCATCCGGCACTACATCTCGTCTCTATCGTGGCGTTACTGTCATCGCATTTTGAGTGAAGCTCATCCAGTCACCAGAAGTCTTCGACTTCGTCTCCTCGTCTTGTTCGTAACCTGGCACGTGATGAGACGCGCGACAACCTCGAGTCTCACCCATCTCGATCGTAACTTGGCACGAGACGAGAGGCCATTCTGCACCACATCTCGTGTCGATCGTGGCAAGATGGGCCCACGCTTCAAGTGAAGCTCTTCCAGACACTGGAGGTCTTCGACTTTTCTCCTCGTCTCGATCGTGACTAACCAGACTCACTTTTCAAGTGAAGCTCTTCCAGACACCAGCTGTTTTCATCCAGACTATTCGATTCGATCTTAACCTGGCACGTGATGAGACAGGTATCACCCTCAAGTAGCACCCCCGCCGTGATCGTAACTTGACACGTGATGAGACATTGCTCTGCCCTGCATCTCGTCTCGTTTGGGACTAAACCAAACTCACGTTCGAGTCTCCGGATGTCCACTGTTCTTAATTATTAGTTTTGTCTGGTTTTCCAGAAATTCATGTACTTTGGGAATTTAGTTATGGGAAACGTAAAAACTATTTTGTTCCCTGTCTAGAGATAGCCTAGGTATGAGTGTGTTTAACGGGGGTTTCAGTTTCAGTTTTTAGTTTCAGTTTAACCCGATACTAGTGTCAGTTTAGCCCTATACTAGTTTCAGTTTCAAATCATGATTATTATCACTGTGTTCCCTAGTGGTAGCTATGTGTACTTTCTGTCTGCATGGTGTTGGTGAGAGCACCAAGTTGCTAATTTCCTATACAAGGCCGTGTCAGTATGGGTCAGCAGTAGGACCTCGGCATTTGGTTTCAAAGGTCGTGGGTTCGATTCCCTGCTCAGGCAGTCTGACTTATAAGTTAAAAGGCGAGGTAAATAAGTTTGCATCTGTATTTATTTAACTCTTGTTGAGCCTTTGGCTTTCCGTCTTTAATTTCCACAGGTAGTTCTCACGTCTGGTCGATCAAAACACACTCGTCACCCAGCACAATTCAACATGCAGAGCACACCCCTGGTCGATCCCAAGTTGGATCTATTCGTTCCCAGGGACCACCTGTTCCTCCAATGGTTTAACTGGCCCTCCATCTGCTGAAACCAACTCGCTATTCCCAAGCACTTAAATAGGTGACATTTCTGCAAGCGATTCGTCTTTGCCTCCCGCCGAATCAAGCTGAGAAGAGGAAGAGAGTGCAGCACACGAAGTCGCAACTGCTGCTGACACTGACGGCTGAATGCGTGTCTTCGGTTCACTAGAGGTCTCCACCGTAGCAGCTGACGTTGAGATGGCAGTTGGCCGAAAGGATCCACCCGACCAGATTTGCAATGCAGATGGTATCAGGGTCCAATCAAAATCGACGGTACCCATGCACGATCGCCCACTAAGAATTTCAGAAAAATCCATATGATGTCGAGTTGGACATCTATGGAAGTGACACGGAGGACACACGGGTCCCTCGATGTCAATCCAATGTGACATACATCTGTTATACGTGTCACACAAGGCAAACCCGCAGATGCAGTACTACCCACACAGTCCTGACGATGGAAAATAGAATTTCGTTACCCACAGAGGTTCTCAGAACCTCCCCATTGTCCGATGTAGACAAGCGCGGAAAGTAATGGAAAGGCGGCGTAGAGCATCTTGGAGGTAACGAGGCACGTTCGTCCCCTGATCTATTCTCCCATGGTCGATGCATCTGGATCGACGGGACAGTACGTAGTGGTACATCCATTGGTGGTGTTGAATTGCGTACACAAGCTCTCAAAGTCAAATTTAAAGGAGGCATCGTTTCCACTTCCAAAGGCACAGACAAGTCAATAGGCACCATTTCCTCTTGACGCTTCGGTAGGTCCAAGGGAACCCATTGCAGGGGTAGTCCATGTTTTGTTGGTGGAACCCACCAAGATGGCTGATGATTCCAAAAGTAACGATCCTTATGCACTAACTATCCAAAAGAAGAGTGGCAACGGCTGACTGCAACTGACTGGAATGAAATGAGAGAAGATCCATGAGTATTTAAGGTCACTGGGTAGGGGGTGTGTCAACAGTCATCCCCCCCCCCCTCTCAAATTTATATGCTGTTTACTTTCTACAAAAAGTGCACACCACGATAGTCTCCTTTGAAGGTATCAGCTTTACCACGGCTTTTCCTCTTAATCCCAACAGGCCTAATTTCCACAAGTTTTCACTACAGGTGGTTACAATGAATGGAAAGTAAAAGTAACTTAAGCAAGGCCGTGCAGCATCCTTCCCAATTGCCTCACCAAGAGAGTGGGATGGGGTAAGAATTCCATCCTCCACTTCTCTCTCAACCTACCACTAAGAAGAAAAAAATATTTGCTTAAAAGTTCATAGCGAACAGTCCATATATACACGCAACCTCCACAAGCAATTCAACAACATCCTGCATAGTATCCTTCCCATTCTCATATCACACTTCCGACAATAGAAAACCTACAGGCAAAGTCCAATTGAAAATCAGTCCATCTATAGTAATTTCCTTATTAAACCTTCAGACATGAACTCTGGAGTGCATTTGATCAGTGAATACACATGTTTGTTGTCTAATGTCCGATTTGTCGTCATGTAGATACTGTAAATGTTGTATATGTTGTTGTGTAATGTGGTGATGATGACGAAGTCATTTATTCTATGAAACGGAATTCCGTCTTTCTTCTCCGCATTGCTAAATATACTTCAAGCCTCCTTATGCAGCATGAAAAGGATCACTTGAGAGAACAGGCCTCTCTCACCAGTAAATTTCACAATGGGAATCTCCTTCAACCCCTTCTGTTTTTCCATGTATACCCATTCTGTAAGTGTAAAATTCGATAAAATTTCTTCCATGCAGTAAAACTATCAATGTCCCTAGGCGCATTCTCCCCTCCCGTGGAGTCTCATTTGGCGGCTGATGATTCACAGGTTGATGATTGCCTTATAGCATCCACGTAGCCCTCAACACAGAATAATTGTTATAATTAGTAGGCCTATTATTGTCAGAAGCAAAGGAAGATTTTCATGGCTGCTGGCTTCCTTAACACACATGTGTTACATTCAGTCTCCTAAATATGTCCGACTTTCGCAACTGATAATCGGCCCCAACTATACTATTGTGGTAAAGGGTCAGTGTAAACTTTCCTTTTGTCTGGCTTGACTAGCCTGGCATCCATGTCTTCATGTCCAAGAGAAGATTAGGTATCAGTATGTTTGCCAGTAGGGATAGTATCACTACAGCCAGTAGCAGCAGAGTTTGATATTACATCTCCAACTGCAGATAGAGCTAGGTTGTTATTGCTCTCGCCGTCATAACAACCAATGATATTCTGCAACGTAACCAGAGGGTGTTCCCTCGGACGAAGATTGTAACCATGATGTTTTGGGAAGTGTACAGAAGTAGATGAATGTTCCGAAGCAGAATGTGAGGGCGAAGGCTGGTTTTGGTCAGGCTCCCAACTCCCCTTTCTTCAAAAGACACGTGTGTCACCGAAGAGTCACTGGCGTTGGGTGGGTGGAATTTTTCAGTTCATCCATGTTGATTTGAGTCCAATACCCGACCACTTTTGCAATGACGTAGGCAGTAGAAATTTTGAAAGTTATAGTGTTGAACAACGAATGGACCAACCCAGCAAGGCTGCAAAACTTTTCGCTACACCCTTGGCTGCTGAGCTGAGCTGAGCGTAAAAAAACGCTGCGATGTGACTTTTCAAGTAAGAGACTCGGTACTTACATGTACATGAGGACTTTTAAGTACCAAGTGTTCGACTTGAAATGTCACATTAGAACATTTTTGATGTAATACTGTTCATGATATCGCAGCTTTATCTTGCTGGTAAATTTGTTGGAACTTGTGGACAATAGCTTGCTGTTGTTTGATCCTATCTTCCGCTTTGACAGGATCCTTCACCTCATCTCACTTCACCGCATTATGTCAATCTCGATCACCCATGAATAAGTCGGATTACGAGCATGCAAATTTGTCCAATTTCAAGTGCCAGTCTCTGATCTTGTAACAACCGTAAATGAACACACAGTTTTGTAAGTTTAAATATAGGCAGTCCTAGTTTTATGGCCCACGACATCTAGGGGGTGTGAGTGTGCCCGTTAATCTATCTATTTTACACTTATTAATACTGAATACTAATCAAGCGGCTCCTCATAGTAACCGTACAATATTTACCGATATTGAGTCCCCAATTAAGTCCTGTATGAATTATCACATTAGTGTCCAATTTGAAGATATCCATATTGTAGGTGTAGGTTAGTCCAAAAATTCCGTACGTCTTACTTCTGTCCGTTTCTACACGGACTGATCGGGTTCGATCTGTAACATGGCGAGTACCCTGCTTAAAAGGGCTTTCCCCAATGACGTCATAGTG
>JAHWFP010242163.1:12488-39301 GCA_023313725.1 Lithobius niger
CTCTTGCCTTGTGTAGCAGAAACAACATTTTTTTTCATGGGGGGGGGGGGGCGGCCTCTACTGGGCTCTTGCCTTGCGTGGCAAAACTGCATTTCATTTTTTAAAGACAGTGGCCCTCCACTGGACTCACCTCGCGTGGCAATAACCGAATTTTTTTTTATGAAAGGGGGGAGGGGGGGAGGGGAAGCCTCTATTGCGCTGCCGCCTCCGGGCCCCAATTTTGAAGTTACGCCTCTGGATGACGATGATGGTGTGGGTCAGGGTAGAAGAATATATAGGTAGTGCCACTCTTTCTCAGACAACGGTAAACATTTGGACGAAAGAAGTACCTGCTTTCAGCGATTTACCGCCAGAGGGCGCTGTCGTCAAGTAACGGAAGCGCTAAGCATGATGGGTATCTAAACTATTTAGCGTCACTAAAACCAATTGATCACAGTACGAATACAAAATTAATCGCTTAAAATATATCATAAATCAGTTTACGACATTAAACTAATTTTAAGAAAGATCAGAACTAGTTGATAAAGTTTTATTTTTAAAATCCAAATTCAATTTTAAAACGGGTTGTCGTTACGAGTGGAGCTAAGATCGTTCGAGAAGCGTGTTCATCGGCAGCCCAGGCTGAAGCTTCAACCGTGGTTTACGTCTACAGTAACGAACTATATACAGTTTGAATCGAACGCAGAATCAACTTCGGATGTTGCCCACGCACGAGTATTACACATTCTGTTTCCGCAGATATTGTCGCTATTACAATGGTTACCATGGCAACGATGCCGCCGTTTTTTATTTCAAGTTTCGCCTCCTACGAGAACCTGACAAGTGCTGCCTTCTCGTGCCGTTGGTGAAAACAGGTGTGAAAACAGGTGAAAACACGTCTCCTGCTGAACGGGAAGTTTCCCTACACGGTACAAACGGTACAACTACCAATCCGTAAACGCTTCCACTCCACAGTTGCTCGCCGTGTTCGGAGTTTATGAAAGTACTCAATAGATGTCGCCACAACCCCGCTAGCGCTCCTCAGGGCTGGGCTGCTCGCATCTAATTTTTTCTACATGGCCATTCCAGATCCCATGAAAATGATGATTTTCAATAATTCTTATTTTTACAAATGACGTGCTCTCTACAGCTAAACATATAACATCAGCAACCCGATTTATAAAACTTGTCCCGCCAAAACCTGGCCGGCCAAAAACGTGATTCGGAAGACGATTGAGATCTGTATTGACGCTACAGATATGGAATCTCCGTATCAAAAAAAATAGCAGCGGGCTTGGTCAGGTCTTTTCGCGCTGCGTACAGATTTCCGCCGCTGTTGCAAACTAACATATATAAGACTGGTTTTCTGACTGGTTTTCGCAGTATATTTCTCATCATGAAATAGTACTGTTTTTGAAAATTCGTAGAACATTCATGCATGCAGCGATACAACGGTATGAGGCACAGCTAGCCGGACACGCTGATTATTATAAATCAGTGGTTAAAAACGGGACAATTTTCGTCACGTGTTTGTGACGCAAATGAAGCTGAAAACTTTTTCGTGCGTACTCCGTGTGAGTCAGTCAGTTCCGGAAACGAGTTTAAAATCGTCGTCAGTGTTTGCTAACGTGAAAGCCGGAATTGAATTGTAGAACAAATGCGAGAATCGTAAAACAACTACGTCAGAAGAAAAACTTTGACAAGTGGTGTAAGTTGAATTAGATATCGGTGTATTTCGTACGAACTATTGATACGATAGCGACCTGGACGGGAGTGTTATCAATTCTCTTTCAAATCTGAGATTAGAACTAGATGTGACTGTATCTTAGTTCATGGCTTCAGGCAACTGTGGAGGGGAACCACCTGATGATCGTCGCTCGTCGAAGTCTTTATCAAGTTCGAAAATGCCGTCCCGTCGAGAAGTTAAGTATGTGTACCAGTTACCGTATTCCGTCCTGCGTGAACTTTGTCGTGTCATCGATTGCAATGAAAAGTGGGAAGAGCTAGGGGGCACCTACTTGGGATTTGATATACCCACCCTTTTTGAATTTCGCAGACCTGCCTTCCATGGACTAGGTGGTGGTAGTCCAGCCGAAGCTATGCTTAGTCGCTGGGGTCAGAGAGACGGTGGCTTGGACCGCTTATTTGTGTATTTGGCCCACATGGAGTTTGCGTGGGCAATGAGAATAATTCACCCGTACGTGTCGGACAAAGTGAGACACTTGTTGCCAGACCAGGGATGCACAACCCTGCTCGATAACTTCGAGCGAGGCTTCACGCCGAAACTACGACACCCCAACGAAGCAAGCGAGACGACTTCTTTTCGGTCAAGCCCTCCTAAGCATGCAGGGCACTATAAAGAAAGCAGTTCGTTCTACAACTCAAACTCGTCAAAATCCCGCATCACTCGACAAGAGCCATTGCCTGCATACGCGGCAGGCGCCATGCAAGGCTCACATTATACAGCTAATCCATCCCAACACCAATACCACAATCCGCAGCCACGGCAACAGCACAGAGTTCCCATAGAGCAAACGGCATCATTTCCTGACAGCGATGTGACAGCTACGCCACAAAGCCAAGCCGAAACCAACAATCTTGATAAGTTCCACAAAGAACTGGCGCAATCGCCCCAAGTGGACGCATTCCACCCATCAGATCAAGAACACTCCGAGAAAATCATAAACATAGACGTAAGACCCGCAGAAGAAAGAAATATTGAACGACCATTGCATAGGCCTCTTGTTGACAGACCACCTGATGAAAGACGTCCTCTAGAGAGACAGTTTGGGCACAGTCCACCTACCCAAAGCCCAAGGCCTTCTGTTGAGAGACCTCCCCTTTTCCACATTCAGCAATCCCCACATCATAATAACTTTCCACCTCGGAAGATGAGTAACGATAGCCCACGCGCTAACGAAGAGGGAGGAAGCAGCCCTAACAGGAGGCCATCAGATACTCCAAGTTTGACATATGCATCTTTGCCCTCTGTTCCCTTTAAGGAAGTACAAGTTGCTACGCATGACTTTTCAACCAAAGTGCTGGGTAGAGGGGGCTTTGGAACCGTTTTTTCAGGGATCTGGAGAAACACTCCCGTCGCCATCAAACTAATCAAAAAGAAGGACAATCCAGGCGTTGAAACTTTAGATGCAGCCAAGTTTAAGCAGTCATTAAATGAACTCCATATCTCGGACTGGTGTCGACATGACAATATACTCCCACTCTATGGTTATGCTGTAAATGACGAAGGGCTTTGTTTGGTGTACCAGTTAATGGTGAATGGTTCATTAGAGGATCGATTACGTTGTAAGGACAATTCTCCACCCCTCACTTGGCTGCAGCGTTGCCGTATAGTTCGTGGCGCTGCCTGCGGTATACAGTTTCTCCATGCTTTGGAGAGGCCTCTTATCCACGGAGACATCAAAAGTGCCAACATATTACTAGACAAATCGCTAGAGCCAAAGCTTGGAGACTTTGGATTGGTTAGAGAAGGTCCACCAGATGCACAAACGCACATGTACGTTGATTACATTCATGGGACCAGAGCTTACCTGCCGCCTGAATACATGCGGAATCGGAAGCTGTCTACGAAAGTTGACACTTACAGCTTTGGTGTAGTATTATTTGAAGTAGCTAGTGGCCAACGGGCACTTGATGACAGGCGCCCAAAAAACAGAAAAAACCTCTTTGATTACGTTCATGAAATAGACACTCAAAAGTTGGACCAGCTCAGGGACCGGAGGGCAGGAGAGGAAAGTGCAGATCTTTTCCACACTTTTATCGCCATGGGCAAACAATGTACGATGGAGCGTCGCCATCGGCCGGAGATGGTACACGTATTCCATAGACTAGATAATTATTTGAACGTCCACGAAATCAAGAGTAAAGCTGGGAAGTCATCTGCTGTGACAAAAAGTGTAGATCAGAGGGAACTTAGCCCATATGAGCGACAACTGTTGCACGACAGACAAAAAGAGAGCCAAGTACGCAAAGCTAAAGAAGCGGAGTGTAACAACGTTCCGATGGCAGACACCAGAGATGCAGCTTCAAAATATCCAGCTAACAAAAACGAATGCTATCGTTCTCCAGGTCGGCAGGCTACTGAACAGACCGTTCCACATTGCAACCTCACGTACGAGTCACAGCCAACTTATCCCCTTGGAGCTCCTATTCATCGTGCAACAAAGCCGGCTGTTCAGTGCAGTATTAATTCTCATCCTCCTACATACGAAGAAGCGATGAATGAGCAGCAAGTCAAACCTGTAGAAATGACTTTACAAAAAACGGTTAGGCCCGTTGCCTCTGAATTGCAGGAACCATCTCCTCAGAAATCGACTACTCCCCCCTGTACTCCTGGAACTGCTGGATTTCTTCCTAATCTTACTGTTCTGGGAATCAAGAAAGAAGTACCTATGGGAAGTAATGGTGATGGTGGTTACATTTCATACGCAGAGCCACCTGTTGAAGACTCGCACCGTTCTTCGGGGAGCATTGAAGATGGTGCAGTTGGGGGTGTTAGCAAGGCGGAAGCATCCTGGGACTATTTTCAACAGGAGTTGACCCCATACGCAGCAGCTGGTGGCGTGTTCGACCAAGATAACGAGGTTTCAGCCTTGGTCGATAAATTGAGCCTGTTAAGTGATTTGCAAGAAAATGATGAAAGCGGTCGAGAACAGTAATTTAACAATGATTTTTCATTAACCTGTATTTATCACATTTCATGTCATTGTATATCTACAAGTATATTGCTGGGCTAAATTGATCGAAGTATACCTTAGCCTACTCTCTCAAGGCCCTGTGAGTTTGCATGTTGCAAATTTTTAGCTGTGCTTGTGGTTTTAATTTTATCGTAAAATATCGACTTGGTATTGAGCTGTGATTTCCAACCTGGGCTCCTTTGATTGTAGGACTATCAAAAACTAATTTTGATTACATGACATGATGCTAAACTGAATTTTTTCAAGATGCTTCTAAAAGAACGTATTTCATATTTGAGGTTGAGAATTTTCATTGGTTTAGTGGAAGGACCATTGTCCTTAATGTCGTCTTAAAATTCCTACACTTAACAGCTAGAATCTGTTGGAGACAATTTGATACGGTGACTAGTACTGTGTTGCATGTACCATTCACAGCACTACAAGGTTGGGCAATTAACATTTTTATGATGTCGGTTTCTACCGGTATTGGTATTGGAGCTTAACCGTCTCAATGACAGTATCATGTTTATCATTTCCACGAAACTGAAAACCGGTTCAAAAATAAGTTTTCTATTTCATCCTAAAATATTTTACCGTCAGTGAATAGATTGTTTGGGCGAGTTTAGGTCCATAGGACTCTTCTATGGTTACACGTTAGATTTCACAGATCGCATGTTGAGAGCACCACAAGCGTCACAGAACTTTTTGTGACATGGCGTAAGGCGCATTACACAACATGACATCCATGCTGGAGAGAGGATATTCACGGAATGTTCCGTTTTGGACAAAAAGGAGGCGGGGAACAGTCAATTTGTGAAGGCGCACTTGGCTATGAAAATGGCGGGATAAAAAAGGTCGTCAGAAATTTCAGACAAGTTCGAACTACAGTACTTTCAAAAATTTCACGAAAAAATTGCTGAATTTTCCAAAATTGTTTCCTTCTTCATCAATAATGAAGACGGGGGGGATATGATGTTTGTGACACTATGTCCCAGGCGGGGGCGCCTCAAAGGTTGTGACAAAGTGTGATGGTGGAGATCAAAAACTACAGTCTCGATTACTGAACAAAAATGATCGCCCCGTCCAGTAGGATGCTCATGCAGTTGTCCACTGCTCATATTGTCCCTAAAGGAGATTCGCTAATAACAAAGATAACTCGCCCAAACAATTCATCCACTTAACGATTTTATGCATTTACATTTTTCATCATCCATTGATACACTGCTTAACTAATGCTCTGCCATAACTTGAGTGGCTAGGCCTACACTAGCCTGACACGGTCAGCTATGGTAGTGCTTGTAATTCCACCTTTAAACTCATTTGACCAGTTCACAATTTAATTTTTGTTTTATAAAAGTCGACTAGCAGAACTTTTTGCGACCTGTTTCAAAGCCGCACAAGGGAAGTGAAAACGTAGCCAATAGCCTACGATGCATTCGTTCTTGTTTTAAAATTTTTACTTTTAAGCTAATGCCTGCCATTACCGTGAGTCTTTTGCAGTTATTTTTATTTTCGTACAAAGCCTTTGCAGGGGTGACAAGTTTTTGGCATGTGACCTGTGGTTCTATCCAGTTTTCACCATGTTTTTAACTGTTATGCCATTACAGCCGCAAAAAAAATTGTAAATAAGTAATAACTAATTCTGTAAAGCCATTACCTACGCCAGTGTGGTTGCTTCACTAGTAATTGGGTCTAGTCAGTTAGTCCTTCGAAATTATTTAAGAAACCGTTATATTTCAAATTAAAGGTACATGCATCCATATGTTGGCTTTCCTGTATAACTCAAAGTTTTTAGTTTTGTGACGTTAGTTCAAAATGTATGTAAATATAGCAACACATTCATTTTCTTGTTTTTTCTTTCGTGCCAGATATAACGTAAGAATTTATTTCTCTTTAAGCGTTTTGGATGTTTTATGTTAGAGTCCATTTGTCGCTGTAATCCCTAATGCTCCTACGTACCATATTGCTTAACTTTTGTCAATGCAATGTTGATTTTATTGGTTTTCAAGACACTTTTGACAGTTTTCGTACAAATTTTGACATGTCGGGTCAAAAACTGGTTTTCGAAGTCAAATCCCAACCCAGAGACTTTGAGTTGATTTCCATACTTGATAACTGGTTGCATTTATCCCCAAAGTCTTGTTAGTTTGTATTTACATGTGCTCAACTGGGCTTTATTGGCATATTTAAGCTACTACCTGTGCTATGCGCTTAAGTAGTGTGCGGACCAAACGCATCAAGCACAGAGCAAACTCATCGTGCATGCCACAAACGCAGGGGCAGGATATACCTGCTTCAGGGGGCTGCTAAGGACTGCTGGACATTGGCAGGAACCAACGGGTGGACAGGGGCTTTGTATTGGGCGGTGTCTGTTTGGTAGAACAGCGTATGTTACGCTGGGGCTGCCATTTCTTACAGTAGCCTAGTACATTGGCGTGAATAGTGAAATAATAACAGGTTTTTTTTTTATCAAAAGTTGCTGGCGATAGCGATAAATTTCTCCCAGGTAGGGGCTATATCAATCGAAAATTGTTTGGCTTAAGAGAAAGTTTGTTTATTTATTGTAACATTGAAGTAAAAACTAGGTAAGAGCATTTTAAAGATAAATTCAACAATCAGCCTTCTCACAGTAGAAGCTTTTTTTTTCAGTTTCATTTTTATTCCTTAGTTTCTAAACCGTATCGACGTTTTTGCCGTCGTAATGCTAGTCATAAAACCGAAATATAGTGGCTGATGCTGATAGGATTAGGGCTACCCCTTACATGACAACAATATCACGAGATGGACTGAGGGGGGGGGGGGGTTACGGTCGCGGAGTAAAGGGATGGTAGTCCATTCTCAAACAAACTACACAATACGCCTTTAAACAGGATATCATGTGACGAGTTTCCGTTTCGATTGTGAGCTGCTCCACCCTTGCAAAATACTGCAGTGCGTGCCGTCTGGTCTTCAGCATAGCGCACTAATCACAAACCACTTCGTAATGAATGACTACCCGCACGCCACCTATTCTTCTCTTAGTTGCGTTACGGTATAGAACAAAATTTTTCTTAGGCCTATGTGACGAGTTCAGTGAATATACAGTATTTCCGTGTTGCCTAGCTGTGTTCGTGGTTGCAGTCGGCCGTGTCAGTATGGCTGAGAGGTAGGACTCCGGCCTTTGGTTTCAATTCGCACTCAGGCAGTCTGGCATTTAAGTCCAACAAGCAACGTAAATAGGTTTGCATCTGTATTTATTAATCAATTTTCCAGCCCATTTGGCTTTCCGTCCCGTTTAACCACCGTCTATAAGTGAAAGGTGGCTGGCAACACCAACTGTAGTGGAGGACGGTGACAGTGGGGAGTGAAAGACATCGACTAAATAATGCATTAAGCCTTTCTGACCATTACACTATTACGGTACTATTGTGTTTCTCTTTTCGCATTTAATCCAGCATGTAAAACTAGCTGGAGAAGTTAAAGCAGGATACAAACAGCGCCAGATGAGAAAAGTTAAGTCTAGGCCTACTAGTGCAAGTTCATCCATTAAACCTGTAAGGTTTCAACACCTGGTAGTAAGGTTGTGTGATTTTACGATTATTGTGGTAACGTACGGTATTTGTTTCTACCGATTTTGGTGCTAGCATTTCTTGACAAAGCCGTATGTCGTCAGAACAATAATATTGCAAAGTATCACTTTCATAAAACTGAATTGGCTTAGAAATAGGATTTCAAAATATATCCTGTAGTACGCAGGCTAAATTTTGTATTTTCAGTTTTGTTTCATTGTGAAAGGAAAAAACCCCGCCACAATGCAAAACAAACTCCTTTGCGATAACGTGAGCATGCACCAATTGTCGGCTGTAATAGTGCTTACCTCTTCTTACCCTGCTGCTTTTCCGTTCCTAAACTAATTTGACCAGTCCAATCCAACAGCATGGTGCAGTGAATGGTGAAAGGCCCAAAATATTTTTGTCATGTTGCGAAAGTATATACATGTTCAACTATATACACAATTGTAAAATGTTGGAGCACATTTTCGAAAGTCACTCAATCACTTGGTGTTAATTGTGCTTGAACGTCGACTTCCTTCATCAGGCTTCGGTCCGATGCAGTAGTTGAAAAAAGATCTCGTAATCGCAAGAAGCCTGGTGAAGAAAGTCAACGTTCAAGAGGCTGCTTGCGATTACGAGAACTTTTTTCAACTACTGCGTCGGACCGATGCAGTAGTTGAAAAAAGGTCTCGTAATCGCAAGAAGCCTGGTGAAGATATTTATGCAATTCGCGACGGGTTTCTTCCAGATATATCGTAACCAGAATTGTCTATATCGCCCATCCTTGCGTAGTATAGAGATATAATAAACAGAAGAATAGTATTTAATAGTATTTTTGTATTATATTTTGTTTAGCTAAAGCGATGTTTATTTTGAAGTAGTGGATTCATAACGAGCTGTAAATTGACTCAACTTCAACTATATACAGAATTGAAAAATGTTGGTGCACATTTTCGAAAGTCACTCAATCACTTGGTGTTAATTGTGCATGAACGTCGACTTTCTTCACCAGGCTTCTTGCGATTACGAGACCTTTTTTCAACTACTGCATCGGTCCGACGCAGTAGTTGAAAAAAGATCTCGTAATCCCAAGCAGCCTCTTGAACGTTGACTTTCTTCACCAGGCTTCTTGCGATTACGAGATATTTTTTCAACTACTGCATCGGACCGAAGCCTGATGAAGGAAGTCGACGTTCAAGCACAATTAACACCAAGTGATTGAGTGACTTTCGAAAATTTGCACCAACGTCTTCAAAGTTGTGTAAATTTACCGCTCAATATATTTTGTTTAAAGCATAAGTTACTACATGTCTACATTAATACTTTATGTGTTCTGTCGGAAAAGTTTATCAGTCTTATTGTTCTTTGCCAAGATATGCCAGATAAATTTTAAATGCGGGCCTATTGCTTAGAAGTAGAAAGGCGTGCTATGGTGACACAAATATAGTTCCTTTATAGTGTGTGTAATGTTTCATTATTTTATTGCTAACTGGTTATAGGCTAGGTGTACAAACAGCATGTGAAAAAGAAAAATTTAATAAATAAACAAGTTTTTAAGTTAGTGGTAAAATTTTGCATTGAAACACTATTGTGTACCCATATTATTTGCTAGGCTATCGCTTGTCTGCAGATTTAAAACTGTTCTACTTTACTCTGAGTCTTTTCCATTAAATTCTTAACATTTTTTATGATTTTGTTGTAAACGTCTTTGAAAAAAATATCCTGCCCAAAAAGATATTTGCGTGGAATTTCTCGCTCAATCTGCACACAAAAGAGCATCACCGTCTTTTAAGTGGGAATACATTTTTGAGGCTGATGATTTTTACGGTAGCTCTCAACTTGCCTCACTTTGTGAAGGTCAACCATGAAAGGAGCAAGGGGAAAGGGGGTTGATGTGGGGTAATTATTGGCAAAGCTGTTCATGCGAATCCCCCCGCCTAACGCTGCTTCATCATCGTTAAAAAGTACACAAGCCCAAAAGTGTACAACATTAAAAAAACACAACGTTTCGGAATTTAATCCATTCCGTCATCAGGTTTATATAAAACTAATTCCTACCACAAACTGCCGTGTCACACCCAACATACTTAGCATTTGCACTTTCATCGAAGGATCAATTAACCCAGAGCATTCTAATATTTTATTGGGCGATTTTAATCTCTCTACTGTTGATTGGAACCAGAAAGATGCAATTGACTGCCACCATAGATACTCCCTCGAATTAATTGCACCCCTCGGTCTCCATCAGCTTGTGGATAAGCCAACAAGGGGAAATAATATCCTCGATCTGATTTTCACTGATGATGATCGTGTGATCTACAACTTATCCGTCGGTGCCCATTTTGGTCGCAGTGATCATTGTGTGGTTTATTTTTCGGTAAATCTTGTGCTTTTGGGTGGGATTGAAACTTCAGGCCAGCCTTCTTCTGGGTTAAAGGGCCGGATCGATTATGCCAAACTAAAGTCTTCCCTTTCTAGTATTGATTGGGATAAACTAATTTTTGACTTTCACCGGAATATTGAACCTGCATGGACCAGTTTCAGTGCGATCCTACAGAATCATATAGCTCTTTGTAGCCATCAACCACGAATACACTCGAAGGCGGGGAAGGGTCTACCACACCACATTAACAAACTTCGTATTAAAAAGCTAAAGCGCTGGAGAAGCCTCAAATTTGACCCAAGTCAGGAAAATCGTATTGCTTATAATTCCGCACGGAAAGAATATCTGATTCTACGGAGGCTTGGCATAGTGCCCAGGACTCTATGGTAATCCGGGAGGGAAAAGTATCTGCATTATGTAAGCATTATCGAAACTTAACAGCTAAGCCTAGGGCCCTTCCTCCACTTAAGGTGGGTGCATGTTTTATCACTGATAATCGAGACAAGGCAGAGAAGTTCAGTGAAGTATTTGCCTCAAATTTTATTCTTGATGATGCTGACACACAAGTGCTGCAACAAAATCAAGCTGGGCTGACCTCCTCATACTAAACGATTTCTTTCCATCAATCGGCGGTAACTGAAGCCATCGGGAAACTAAATCCAAGCAAATCAATTGGCCCAGATGGGTTTTCTGCTTTTCTCCTTAAGAGCATCGGTCCCATGGTTTGTTATCCACTTGCTAGACTTTTTTACCTTTCCTTTTCGTAGAGCAAACTTCCTCAAGTTTGGAGTCAAGAATGTATCATCCCTATCTTTAAAAAAGGCGCATCCTCCGACCCACTTAATTACAGACCAATTGCCCTTACTTGTACCTCGTGTAAGCTTATGGAATTTATTATTTGAGATCGACTTATTAGGTATTTTAATGAAAATTCAATCATTCTCGATGATCAGTTTGGTTTTTTACCGAAGCATTCTGCCACACATCAACAATTGCGTGTCCTAGACCGCTGGTCAAGTGCTTTAGATTTCGGTGTTCAATCTGACACAATCTATTTCGATTTCAAGAAGGCTTTTGAGTCGGTCGTTCATCGGAAGCTTCTGCTTAAGATTACGAACAGTGGAATTACGGGTAAACTGAATGATTGGATTGCTGCTTTTCTTGGAAATCAGGTCCAAAGGGTTCAAATTGCAAATTCATTCTCATCGGTGAAATCAGTTCCCTGCGGGGTGCCACAGGGCTCTGTCCTGGGCCCACTTCTTTTTCTGATCTATCAGAATGACCTTAAATTCGAGAACAGTGATGTTTTTGGGTTTAAGTTTGCTGACGACCTTAAGGTTGGCACTGAACTGATGAACTCGACCCTGTCCAATGATTTGATTTCGCAAATTAAAATGGTCGACGGGTGGTCTAAATGTTGGCAGCTTCCCCTTTCGGTAGAAAAGTGCCACTCTTTTCACGTGGGTGCTGTACGGGATCTTTGCCAGTATTCGTTGGACGAGGTACCTCTCCCCTCGCTTGATGTAGTAAAAGACTTGGGAGTTTGGTTTACGCACGATCTTAAATTTTCTGTGCAGTGCCAGAGGATTTGCACATCTGCCTACCGCAGGTTGGGTCTTGTGGACAGATGTTTTAAATTTAGTAATAATTCTATCAGGGCCTGGGCCTTCAAGGTTTTTGTTCGCCCACTCTTGGAATACGCTACCCCGGTGTGGTCGCCCCATCTTGTTGGTGATATTGATCGAATCGAGGCTGTGCAGAGGCGCTTCACAAAGAGACTTCCAGGCCTTCGTGATGTCCCATATAAGGACCGCTTAAGCATCCTTGGCCTGGAATTGTTGGAACTGCGTAGGATTAAGTTTGCTCTCGTTCTCACTTACCAAATTTTGCACCAGCAAACTGGCGTCCATCTCCCGTTTTTTGATCTTTCCCCGTGTATCAGTCGTACACGCGGCCAACGCTGGAAATTATCAATCCCTGGCGCAAGACTAGATTGTCGAAAACATTTCTTTTCTGTGCGCGTGGTCAAGATTTGGAATGCTCTGGGGAATGAAACTGTTAATGCTGTCTCTGCTGCATCTTTTCGTTGGAAGTTGCGTGCGGAACCATTGGATGACTTTTTGAAACGTCCCTTAATGAATTAGTTTATTCGTTGTAACCACATGGAGCTGTGTTAGTGGCTCACCACCCTTCCGTCTTCCATCTACGCATTGCGTGGAAAATATTATTATTTATTATAAATTGGTGAAACCACAACCTTAAAATTTTTTTAATACCCTCACCAGCATTCCCTTTCAGAAAAGGCAAATGCGGGAGGTGAAACGGCAAACCCCGTCCTTCCACCCGAGATGCCAGGTGAGAAATACGTGGGTTGTGAAAATTAGTAGCACCACCTGGGTTTCGTATTTCCCTTTTCTGAAAGGGAATGCGGGTCAGGGTTTTATTCTTTTAATTTTAAAATTTTTAAGATTGGTGGTTTCAGCAATTTATGTTGGGTGTGATGCGGCAGTTTGTACAAACCTGATTAAGGAATAGATTGAATTCCGAAACGTATGTTTTAATGTTTGGGCTCTTTTTGGCTTTCGTGTATTTAAATTTACACAGGTGCCTTAAAAATTGCCAACTTCGGCTTCATTAGCTTGCAGACTAACAAGCTTTCATCGTATAACTTTCACTGTTGTTGAATTAAATCATGTGTCAGTGTTTCTGGCAGACAAAGTTACCTAGACACATCTAGTATTTCTAGTATTTCTTTCCTAACTGTCTGGCAACCCCTTGCGATTGTAGTCTCGTAGACAAGGGAAATTCGGTGTTTGGCAGCTTCAGTTTTATCACTCAAAATAGAGACTAACCCCAAAAAAACATCTACCTTGGATACAAAAAGTTGGTAACGAGGTAATGCGATTACCGGAATGGCAGGAGGCAACAACTGAGAGCCTTACCAGTGTATGCTAAAGCAAGGCACTACCCCATCCCCTTTACTGATAGCCTATTCACATGGAATCTAGGTATCTGCAGCAATAAAATAAAAATTACGTGCACGTAATACTTAATTTCAGTAATTTTTTTTCTGCAACCCATACAATGCAGATTCCGTGCTGAAAACCATTGATTGTTTATTGTTTCTACTTGCTGTTGTAGTTTTGCTGGAAAGCCCTTAATATTGTACCTTCGAAAAACATTGTTGCAAAACATACTGTGAAACGATTCAAGTCAAAATTTTACATTCAAACAAAGTCCCCACAATTTCACAAACTCGAAGAGTCACCTAGTCCCCTAAATTTTCAACGACTTACTGTCGTCTTCATCAGGCTTTCAAGTTTTTCCGCGCTTGCAGCTACATCTTCCTGGCTATATACTAGTGTTGGGTGGTAGCAGAAATTTTTCTGATGGTGCCGGTACCAAGCTTCGTACCCCGGTACTCGGGTTTTCTCCTGTACTTATGAATGAGGCGGTATTTGGTGTTATAGCGCTATGGTGCCAACGCCACTAAAAATTTGTAGTCAACATGCTATCCAAGTAAAAATGTAAATTTAATCAAATGATGTTGTAGCATCAAAGATATGCAAATTTGGCTCCACTTTTGTGCATTTAGAATTACAATTTTACCATTGTTGATCTTTAACTGATTGTTGCATTGCTTTGTGCCTGGGTTTTTGGTAAGGCAAAAGAAGTTCTCGGGGATTTGGCTATGTTCGAGGCGTTTAATTCTAATTTTGCGGGGGTGTTCGAATCCCCTAGTGAACCACCCCCTCCCTCTGTGGGGGGGAAGGGACTCCTCTGGGTCGCAGGGGTTGGACTCCTCATTTGACATACTGGAACTTTCGGCGGCATTGAGCCCTTGTCGGTCGGGTAGCGCGTCCGTTATCGATGGGGTCTCATTTGATGACCTCCGGTGCTTGGATGCAGATGGGCGTGGGGTGCTGCTTGGTTTTTTTCAGAGTCGATTTGATGGCGCCCCCGTTCCACAGACCTGGATGTTTTCTGTTTTGTCTCCAGTGGTCGGCAGGGGCAAAGTGCGCTCGGCGGTGACGAGCTATTGTCCCATTGTCGTTATGTCCTGTGTGCGGAAGGTGTACGAGAGGATGCTTGTCAAGCGTCTGGTTTGGCAGGTGGAAGGCTCTGGCAAAATGTTCAATGCACAGTTTGGCTTCCGTAGGCAAGGCAGTGCCCAGGACGCAATGTTGTTCTTGGAGTCCGGCATCTGTTAGACTTGGATCAATGACAGCTTTGCGGTTGCCGTGTTCCTGGACATCGGGGCGACCTATGATATGGTCGATGTGGCCTGGGTGGAACACGCGCTAGGGGATATGGGGATAAGTGTGAAGGTTAAGGCAGCTGTGTTGTCGCTGTTGTCAGCGCAGTTTTGCTACTCGGGTTGGGGGTGTTTGGTCTGGGGTTAGGACGACGGAAATGGGGCTAACCCAGGGCAGTTGCCTCAGCCTGGTCCTTTTTGCTGCTGCATCAACTCCGTGCTGGTGGAGTGGGGCAATCAGTTAATGTAGTACCTTATGCAGACGACGTTGCAGTCTGGCTTTCTGGGAAGGACCTGCCGTCGATCCTTGCGGGGCTTGAAGCTGCGATTGGCAATGGTTCTAGAGCTTTGGCAGCCTGGGGATTGCAACTTTCTAGCGCGAAAACGGAGATGATGATCTTCCGTCGTGGCCCTGTTTGTGAGGGGTCCATTAGGGATGGTACCCTGGTCCGGTCGTCGCTTAAGGTCAGATATTTGGGATTCTGGCTGGAACCTGAGCTTCGTTGGACTCACGATGCAGCAGCTGTCAGGGGAAATCTCTCGGCACAACTGAATGTGCTGAGGTCCCTTGTCAGCAATAAGTCGGTCGCCAAGAGTGGTGCCCTGGTCAGCTTCTTCAAGGTGTATTTGCGCTCATGCACGGACTTTCATTCCGGTCTTGGTTAGTTCGCCATCGCCCCTCCGTAGTGTTCAGATTTCGCTTAACGACGGGCTTCGGGTGGTCTCCGGGTGGCTGTCATCCACGCCTGTTAATGCTCTTTTGGTTGAAACGGGTGAACTCCCAGTGCAGCTCCGGGTGAAGGAGCTGCTGACGAGAATCTGCCTGCGTGCTGCTGCCAGGGGTCGGGTGGACCCCTTGGGACGCATCCTGGCGGATTACTTGTCTCTGGCTCAGAGTGCCCATGACTTGCTAGGTGCACCAGGGATGGGGCCTCCCTACTTTGTGAAGGGTCGGAATGCTTCCCGGTCTCAGAGCTCGTCCATCCGAGGGCACCTGTGCTCTAGTATATAGTGATGCCTCTTTTGTGAAGGTGGGTTACAGGGGCGGAGTGGGGGTTTGCATCCGTACCCTGCGTCTGCAGTTCAGCTTCTCCCTCAATTCTTTTCCATCGGCATTCGTTGGGGAACTGGTACCAATCTTGGTTGCCCTGGACGTTGGGTGTGATCTTCATTTGCAGGACTTCTGTGTCCTTACGGACTCACTGCCCAGTATAGTATTTCCAGTCGCTGCACTGTAACCACCCGATTGCGCTGGATATTGGTTGGAAGCTTTTTATCATGCGGCAACTGGGTCTTGATGTTTCTGTTGGGTGGGTGCGGGGGCATTCGGGTACTTTCGGCAATGAGTTGGCCGACAGCCTAGCTAAGCGTGGTTCCGGTGGGGGCTGCATTGCAATTTTCTTCGCTCTCGGCCCTCGGGATCTGCGTCCGGTTTATGAGAGGGCCTTCAGAGAAGAGTGGAGCGTTGACTGGGCCTCTGGCATCACTGGCCGACAGTAGTTTGGTTTACATCCGTCTACGGCGTGCCCGCGGCTTCTAGATGGTCTCTCGCGCAGGGACACGGGTCTGATGTCAAGGCTTCGCACTGGGCACATTCAACTGCAGGCCCATATGTTTCGGCTTGGCTGGGCTAGGTCGGCCCGTTGCATGTGTGGGCAGGGTGATGAGACCGTTAGGCACTTCCTCTTGGAATGCCCCCGGTGGATGTTGCACAGGCAATTCGTTAGTCGTGGGTGGACCCCCTGCTCGCAGCTCTGGGGGTCCCACCACATTCGTCGGGGGGGGCGCCCCCCCGCCGGGAATGTTGGCCTCTTGTCGTGTATTTGACTAGGTTAAGTTAGCACGTAGTGCAGTGAGCAAATGGTGTAAAGCCCAATACGCTCAATAAAATATCACTATCACTATCGCCATACAACACAAAGACTACACCAACTACTGTTATAATTTTTGCGCCTTTTTCATATGAAAACAATGACGGTATTTTAACAATGCACGGTGTTTGGTACTGCCGCATTTTTGGTACTGCAGTACCGTGAGAACCGGTTTACCGCCCAACACTACTATGTACAACATGCGGATTTCAATTTGAGTGGTTTTGGAGCCTCCGGTATTTATTGGGCTGCAGCACTGTTCTTCTCAAGGTCCCGCTCATGATCTTGGTATTGCCGAGTTCCTTGTTAATGAGGTGCATCACTCTGGGGAAGGCTGGGCCCTGAATATTCATCAATTTAATCCCTTTACACTCATTGTGTTGGATAGCAAGGGACTTTAAAACACCGCAGATGTGGGTCTCTTCTTGAATTGGATTTAATGATAGTGCTGGTTTCTGTACAGTTTATATCGTGCAATGCTGTTATCATTCATTTCGTTCCGGAGAGTAGATCATCATATGGCGAATGTTCGGAACGAAAAGGATGATAATGGCACTTCAGTCCACTGCAAGGAAACGAAGCACGGTATAAACTGGAAAGAAACCAGCACTCTTATTAAACCCAATTCAAGAAGGGACCAACATCTGCAGTGTTTATAGTCTCTTGCTATTCAACACCATGAGTGTTGCAGGTCAGAAACTAAAACATGAGTTGACATGCAAAGACCTTGGTGTGTGGTTTTGTAGCAGCTTAAAGTGGTCTACACATTGTGCTCAAATTGTCAAATCAGCCCGACAGAGATCTGCCATTGTCCGTCGATGCTTCTCGTCTGGGGATCGCAAGACGCTTTTCTGGGCATTCTGCGTTTTTGTTAGACCCATCCTGGAATACGCCTCTCAGGTCTGGTCGCCAAATCTTGTAAAGGACATAAATCTGGTTGAGTCGGTCCAGCGATCATTTACGAAGAGGCTGCGAGGTTTATCAAATTGTTCATATAAGGAACGTCTGCGATTGTTGGGGGCTGACACTCTGGAGTTGCGCAGGCTCAAACTTGATTTAACACTGACCTTTCTGATGCTTCATAGCATGGTGGATTTTAATTACGGGCATTTTTTTGAGCTTCGAAAAGATAGTGTGACTAGGGGGCACTCGTTGAAACTGGTGGAGAGGAGTTTCTCCACGACATGTCGGCGCCAGTTTTTTTCGTTTAGGGTTGTGAAGGCCTGGAACTCTTTGCCGAATCATGTGGTAACGGCCACCAGTGTTGCATCTTTTAAAGCAAAACTATCAAAGTTAAATATCCATCTCCTGTCTTATACCCATTACTCATTAGATTAGTTTGGCGGGTCTTTTTAGGCTATTTTATTTGAACAACCATCTTTTGTCGTTTCATCATTCTTTTAAATTTTGTGGGCGGGTGTAAGTGACCTTTTATCGGCCCTGCCTTGTCCTGTCGTGATTTTTGTTTTGCACGACAAATGAATTATTTATTTATGTAAAGGGATTAAATTGATGAAAATACAGCGCCCAATCTTCCCCAGATTAATGCACCTCGTTAACATGGAACTCGGCTGTCACCTAGATCAAGAGTGGCCCTTTGAGAGAAAAACAGTAGTGTAGCCCTATAAATAGCGTAGGCTCCAAAACCACTCATATTCAAATCTGCATGTTGTACACAGCCAAGATGTAGCTACAAGACCTAACAAACTCGAAAGCCAACGTCAACTCACAAGACCATCTTTAAAATTCACGGAATTCTGAGAGCAAAGCCAACAACAAACGGACAAGGCTCACATACAGCCTCACCCTTCATCAAGGCCGTCTTGGACTTCCCTTTTTATAAGCTTAAGGTAAAGTCAACGAAAAAGTTATCTCCAGTTAGACGACTCTGTTGCAGTTCTCCAATGTAATCAATCACCGTTCCGAACATGCTGCTTTTCAGCCTCGGCTGCCTTCTGCCGTCACCACCAACCTACCTTCGCTCATCTCAATCCCCAAACTGGCAAGGCAAGCCTGCCCAAAGGTTTTCTCTCTGCCGCAAAGGTCTAACGGTCTCCATTAAATAGGCTACCGTCATCTGCAGAGAGGTTATCGTTACCTGCGTTCTAGCCAGCAACTCCTTCAGATGCTGCTCATCAACAGCAACCATCCGTCTTTTGTCTGAAACAAACAGGACTCTTCCACCGTACCCCAGTTTCTTATTTGCCAAAACATCTTAACCTGTTAATTTAGCATTACATTGTTCCTATGTGATGTTTCCCTGGAGAATTCTTAGTTGTGCAACCGCCTGCTTGGATGCCCTACTGCGCATACACGGCACAGCCCTCCTTATAAAAGCGAGAGCGGAGACACTCTTGTCATTCATTTTCCTCCAGCGACCGTCTCCACGTCGCTCTGTTGCCCTCTTTCGTCGGAATTTCGTTCTTTCCCGGCCATTATGGACCGAATTCTTTCGTCACAGACTCACAGCCAAGCAGAACCCAGAGAAACGTAAGATCAGCACGCTCTCCCATGCCTGCCGATCACCCTATGCAGCCATCATACTGGCCGCTCTCGGCTACCGTTCCCGTCAAGCTGTCGCCAACTCGGCCCCCGCTTCCTGACGCCTCCTCTCCCGCTGACTGCGATGTGACGGCGCTCCGTCCACTTGCCGCACTCAACTTCCGGTACCTGCCAATCACCCGATGCTGCCATCATGCCGTTCACTCTGGGCTGCCGTCCCTGTCAAGCCAACTTAGCCGCCAACTTAGCCGCCAACTTAGCCAACTTAGCCCTGCCTCTTGACGCCACATCTCCCGCCGACAGCGCCGCGGCGGTGCTCCTTCCTCTTGCCGCCCTCCCGCAGAAGCCGACTGCACTCAACGAAAGACCCGGCAACCTCGGCAACTGCTCCCAGGTTACTTTCGACCCCACTCCAGCTGGCTTTCGTTTCGGTTGATTCCGGTTACGAACAAAACCACCACACTCACGGAAGACATCGTGGCTTCTTCCCCATCAACTCACGGGACTGATCCACCTTTCCGAAAACTCGTCTTTGGATTGCTTTCCACTGATGCCAACCTTGAAGACCAGTCAACCTCGGCAACTGCAGCTCACCACGGAACCCCCGGCTGGCTTCCGTTTCGGTTGATTCCGATTACGAACAAAGCACCACTCTCAAGGATGACATCGCGGCCCCGCACCCGTCAACTCCCGGGGCTGAACCACCTTTTGACAAGAGCGGCCCCAGTTTGCAATTCACCATCGACGAACCATGAACGACCCAGCTTCCTCGACGACTGCTCTCATCCCGCCGTGGTCCCCCGGCGACTTTCGTTTCGGTAAATTCCGATAACGAACGAAATCACCACTCTCATGAAAGACATCATGGCTCCTTCCCTCATCGCTTCGGTTACGGATGCTGCTTACCCTCGTGCCGCTGCTCCAGCTTTCATTCCCGGCGACCGCTGGTTCTCCACCCTCGACTTCGCCGCCCAGGCCAGCTACTATCAAGATGAGCCCCGCTTCAAGCCGGCCAACGGACTCTGCCGCCTCTTGACCTCTCGCTTCTCGAAAAGGATCTCTGCCGAACCAAGAATTCCTTTCGTGAAGCAAGACGGAATTAGCAGCGTGCCACTGCCGCGATCGTCCCTCCTCCGGCCACAAATTCAGCGTTGGATTAATCGTCCATGCCCTCTCGCAGAGGCCAGAGCGTCACCTGCTGCGAAGCTCACCACTTCAATCTGAATCCTTTCCCATGCCGCCCCCGTCCTGTACGTTGTCCGCATACCAGGCCCTAATTCAGGACTAGGTATCCTCCACCATCAGTCATGAAAGCCGCAAGTGGACCATCCGCATTCACTGGCTGCCACCAAGAAACGAAAGCATGCTGCCGCAATCACAACAACTACTGCCCGCCCGCTGCCAACGTGGTCCCGCCTGCTACCAATGCGGCCCAGCCAGCCACCAACCCAGCCACATTCCGCTCGACCTCTGGATGTTTAGTCTTTACGTAAGATTCCACGTCAAGCATTGAATCACTATGAAGCAAGAAATGTCCGACCGCTCGAAACCCGTCGCCAGTCCCAAACTCCCTGCTCATCCTTTCTACAGACCGCAGCATCTCCCTCATCAAAGCACACAGATTGGTCTAAGAAGCCCTTCACAACTAAACGAAAGACAATCTGATGCTGCCGCACTCAAGCACATCTTCCGGCCGCCACGCACGCTGTCGTCGTGCCATCAACCTGACGCCAACTCCGGTCTCCCCGCTTGAGCTCTCATCTGACAGGGCTTGAGCTTCCTCTTGCAGGGAAGCACATCAATTAGCCCAAGAAGCCTTTCACAGAAAACGAAAGACAAACCGACATAACCGCCATCATGCACGTCTTCTGTCCACCACGTACACTGTCGACGTGCTGTCCTCCTTCGGACAGATTCTTCACGACCGCGTAAGCCGTCCAAACCATCCATGGGGACGTGGAAAACGTGGCTCCCCTTCCATGCTGGAATCAGCCCGCATCTTACCGGTTCGGCCGGCATACTGCTTCCATTCCAATATCCGGATGGAAAACGAAAACACCATGGCTCCCAGAATCGTTCCAACTCTTCCCATCTAGGAACCCACACCCCGTCTCACAAGACAATTAATTCACAGGCCAGGAAGGGAAACCGTCACGGTCTGGTACGAACACCGCTACGGCTATTCGCCGCAGGCCACTGCCCGATACGAAAGAACAGATTCACAATAACCAACCGCATCTTCCAAACCGACAAGCGGCTTCCTTTGCTCCCGCCAGCCGCAAAACCCACAGAATCTATCAGCTCATCTCCACGCTTTCATCTACCACGAAAACAAACAGAGAACGGAATCTGCTTTCCGATTGAAACGAAAGCCCATGCATAGTCAAGCCACGTCCTCAGCACACAACGACCACATTCCTCCGTCCATGCACGGCGCAGTGGACACATTCTTCACGAAAGCATCATTGACAGCAGCGCCACTTGCGCAGCGACAGTTCTTGGAACCCTCCCAATATCCGGTCCAAAGCCTTGGTTCCTGCCTCGATTAACCATGTGACCCCATAAACGTCACATTTGTTCTTCTCCCACGTAGCGTTCTGCAGATCCAGATTCATCAGGCAGTTTCCACCATAGTAATGGTAAAAAAAAAATAACAAAAAGCCATCGTATCCATGCTCCAACAACATTTACGCTGGTCGCACTCCAAAAATCAATGACCTGGGCTCCTGTAAATGTCCTGGACTTTCAAACCCCAACAGGTTGGACCCCCACAACACCATGTACCAGTACCACCGGCTTTGGGATCTTTACACGAACCCGAGTTACATTTGTGTTACAATTCCTTTTTCGACATGGAGACAATTTGCCTCCATTCAGTCAGACTCTGCCTTCAGAAAGCACCAAGCCTTAGCTCTTGCCTCAAGTAGAGGACCCTCCACTCCCAAACAAGGCTCCGCTCCTCACACCATATCCAGGCCGCCGAAGACCCCAGTCAAAACCCCGACGTCTTCTAATCCAGCAATGAGGACCAACAGTCTCACTAGGAACTAAGCCTCAAGCCTCAAGCTAATTGACTGGATCAGGCTAGGCTAAAGGATGTAACCAGGCGCGAGCAATGCCAAAGGGGTGTTTGTCAATGTTGGAGATTTTGAGCATGCGCGAGATACCGGAAACAGATTCATTGCTGACGATGGTTGACGTAAGCAAGCCACATCAACACCGCTATAGTAGAGAATCAGCTGAACTGTCGCCAACAGTGGTGCGTTTCGTTCATTCTGTTCGGTGCTTTAGGAAGTTACTGTATGTAATGCTAAATTAATAGGGTAAGTATGGTTTAGGCAAAAAGAAACCTTTTTTAGCCGGCCGGGCTGAGGGCCGGCAAAATGTTCTTTTTCTCCAGCTTCAAGAAAAACTTGCTGATACCCTCCACAACACCATGGTTCTCTGCCCAGAGGCCGCCTTTCGTCTCACCACAGCTTCGGGAAACATTGGCTACCATGAGCACTGCTAACAAATCATCTAACACTTCTCCTGTCCCGTGCGACCAGGCCATGAACTCTTCCCCGGCTTATTCACCCAAGAAAGTGACTTCAAACCGCGGTGGCAAGCCAAGTCACAAAGCATCGGCAAGTAGCACTCGCGCTCACAGCCTTGGACTGAAGCTTTTCAGGACCTTTCGTCCCATTCCTCCGGCCAGCACCCTCTTCGGCACTCACCGCTCAAACCCTCCTGAAGTACCTAGCTCTCAAGCTCATATATCGAGCCAAACTGACTTTTTACTACCAGCGGCATGCACACCGTCCTTCACCTCCAACGCAGCTCATCACCGGTACTACTCAGGGCTCCTGCAAATAAATTTGTCTCAAAGGACCAAGTTCACATGCTTATGAACAGAGCTTTTCGTGACTTTCACTGTAAGCAACACACATCATGGCTTTCACCATAACCCATAACAAGTCCTCTTCCTTGACTGGTTACAGCCACATCTGCAAGTCAAGCCTTTTCGCAAGTGTCATTGCTCCCCGCCTTTCGTCAACTACAAGAGGCGCCTCGACTCCGTTTTCATTATCACTGAAAGCACCTAGTCGTCAAACCTGCCACACGACTTTAAATCCCTATGTCCACTGAAGCAATGGCTTTACAACACCTCTCGTTCCATCACCATGTTGATTTCTTCAACAGGAGAACCGTAGTTGCCCAGTCCTCTTTTGTCCTTTCGTCAACCCTTCAGTCCACGTGTCACGTCCGCCCCTCAGGGAAAATCCTTCACAAACGCTGCCATTCTCTCAACTGCAACGTTCTCCGGAAAACCCCTTTCATCGGTCTGCTAATCATCTGCCTTCCCAATGTTGTTATCAGTCCATCACGCCCTCTTTCGTTCGGACTTCTCTACCTCGACGGTCTTTTTATCCTGGCATCTCCACGTGGCTTGGCTTCTTCTCCATGTGCCTCCTCACCTCTGCTGCTTCCTCGATCTCGGTGCCTTTCGTCCGTTCATTAAGCGACTCTCATTGGCATCTCGATGATCTTCTCAACCTACACCGATTTCAGGGACCCGCCCATCAACTTCCCGTCAACCTTCATTGGTTCAAGGAAACCTTTTGTCACCAAGACAAGTTTCCTCAACAGGGCAAAAGCTCTTTCGTTTCAGCCTCTTTCAGAGCCCACTCTGTCTCTTTCATCCCACACCAGTCTCAGCGACTGTCCAACTTTCATTGTGTCACGGAAACTTCTTTCGTCACCAAGTCAAGTCTCCTGAATGGAGCAACAGCTCTTTTGTTTCACCCTCTTTTGGAGCCCACTCCATCTCTTTCGTTCCACATCAGTCTCGTCGACCCGGCCATCGACTTCCCGGCCAACATTCATCCGTTCAAGGAAAAATTTTGGTCATTAAGTCAATCCTCCTCAATGGGGCAATGGCTCTTTCGTTCCATCCCCTTTCGTCCCAACACCCCACCAAAAAAAAAAAAAACTAAGACCTACATGAACATTCATCACCCTTTTTGTTCGTCCATCCTCATCTTCGAGGTCTCCGCCCAAAGATCTGTCACCTTCATGCCAGGAAAAGACCAGCACTCACCAGCGTCAGTTATGGTTTTCCCATGCCTTTCCCCATAACACCACGACCACAAGGAAAGTTCACAGACCTCAGGTCTGCTAGCTCACTGAGAATCCTCCTCGGGAATGGCACGACTGTTCGACCTGATCCTCTTTTTTGAACTTCTCAAGAAAGGCCTAAAAAGGCCTAACTCTGGGTAGACCAATCTCCTTGTGTTCCTGACCCTGGCTGCAAGCCTGCAATGCAATGAAGTTCAGTCCATCAGCCCAGCTTCAAGTTTTCCACCCTAACTTCACATCCGTTTGCTCAACACCAAGATCTTCTTTTTGAGCAAATCACAACGAGCTGATTCTTGCGAACTATCAAAAGAATTATTTTTACGGCACTTTCAAACATAATTGGTGACGAACCTGACTGTCTAAATGTGCTAAATGCTTTGACATTGAAAGGACTGACAACAACGAATTCTCCACAGGACAAAATCACTTTTTTCTTCCCTTCAAGAGAGACTTTGATAAAACTCCCGCAAAGAATGAACCCAACTTAGATCAAGACAATCATCGGAAACACCTACGTAGCTATTGAACATCGTCCATGCCGACAACAACATCTGGGTTACAAGACGAACTAAGGACCATCTGAACTTCTTGGACTTTCCACAACATCATCCCAGTTCCTGAGAACCTCGCAGTTACATCTTGGAGAAGGACATCAATCTTCACATCGCAAGAGATAACGACTCAGCCAACGGACTGCACTACCTGGCCCGTCCTCACTGCCAGATATGTTGTCAACCCCTATAAGCTCTAAGAAGAAGATATAAAGTGTAACGTTCGTAACTTTTTGTGGAATCCAGCTTGTACCCTAGGGTACCCATCAAGGTGGTGCCCTCCACCAGTTATGACGAGGTTTTACTGTAAATGCATAACGATAGTACAGGTAAAGGATATATTTGAACGGCATATAGAAACATGAAATTGCCGGCTCCCAGGAAGGACAGCTGAATTTTGTTTCTGTTGCCAAAACGGAAATATACATTACCTGTACCCTCCCTACCTCCCCTCTTGAATCACCACCATAGCATATTGAGAGGGGGAAAAATGGCTACCAGCCACGCCTCGGCACTTTTATAGGAGGATTGTGCTCGTGGATGTACACTTGGGTTACGCAGCTGGACGGCTCCGAACAAGTAAAAAACCTCTAGGGAAAGATTGTATTCTGGAAAGGAATCCATAAATTTACAGGTAATGCATATTTCCGTTTAGGCAATAGAAACAAATTCAGCCGGTCTTCCTGGGGCCCGGTAATTTCATCTTTTTCTGTACCAAGCTTCATACATAAAGCAAACTAAATAAACTAGTAAACTAATAAACTTAAAATTCCTGAACAAATGCGATCAAACCCAGATCACGTACATGAATGATCGCATAAACACTGAATCTTTCATGGGCGTTTCTGATAGGCGATTTATGTTAAATGTCATTCTTGTCACCTACTGCTACTTTCTTCGTGGTTCAAGGTGTTCAAGATTTTTTAATATTTTTATGAACATTTGCGAAGTGAGGAACACCTATTAGTGATAAAGTGGGCTATGGGGGTAGTAGGCCCCGAAGCTATAATTTTTCAGTGATGGGCAACAATTACTGAAAACGTAATTAAACTACAGTAAAAAAAAATTAGTTACGACAACCTGCTACTTTTAAATAAAACTAGTTATTACTACAGTTACTGTTCTTTTGTGGTAGTTAAGGAGCATTCACTGTACGTAATGCGTGGAGGAGGGAGGTTGACGAAGTGTTATGGCAAAGCACCAATTTTTACAAAATAATTTTTTGTTTTCTAAATTTTTTTGCTAAATCCTTCGAGCTAAACTATTTTTCTAAATTCTGTTTACGACTTAATTTTTTTTTCCAAAATTACTGGTCATTACACTCCTTGTAAGTACAGCTTACGAAAACGAACTCATCCCCTCCCCCCCCCCCAAAAAAAAAAACCGAAACGGTTGTTGGGGGTGGGAAAGAAAATGTTACGCACTTTCAGGTGGGGAGTCAGGCCAAGCGTTACACTGGTGTTACAAAGGGCAAGGCCGTAGGATGGGAAAGTCGAACAAGGTACCCACCTAGGGCCCCACCTTTTTGGGGGCGCCCCGCCGAATTCCTGCCAACCGTGTAACCATTGAGGTGAGTGGTAAAAGCACAAATATAATTTTTTAACTGATGGCGTTGCATACAATTTTACAACGCCGTAAGAAGAGACGTTCTTGGACTTGGTTTAGTGGTCACTAAGCAATTTCCGGATGTTTTGTTAAGCGATTATGCGGTTTTTTAAAAGGACATAAATCCTTCCGGTATATCGTGCGACCCGATGAGATTGCAGTTGGCAACATTTACACAGGTTAGAGTTAATGTCGCCAAATCACCTCGCACGCAAGAAAAAACAAGAACATGAATGTGTGGCAACATTTACATACGTTTGAACTAATGTCGCAAAACTGAGTCATGCAGGAAAGCCAACAGGGATTTATGTTCCTTTAA
>JAHWFP010242199.1:884-11068 GCA_023313725.1 Lithobius niger
CCCCCTCCTTCAATAGTTGCGATGCATAACATCGTAGTTTATTTTAATAGGCCTGAAAACTCACTTGCACATTCAAAGCCAGGCCTCTAAGTTCCAAGTCGGCAATTCCCTTTGTCAGTTCGAATCCATCCAACCAAGACACTGCTTCAATTCCGTCAGCCAGTCAGAGCGCTCAAGCTACCCCGGTCGTCCGCGCTGTCATGGCCGACTTCCGGTAGTGACAGCTCGGCCGATTTTGGTCAGTCTCTCCTCCTCCAGGCGTCCACCTCTTCCCCACTCACTTCCTCCGTCGCTCTCCTACAGGTTCACGCTAACCCTCTACCTGCCTGCCAAGCAGAAGGCATAAAAACCCAGACACAGTAGAGTTTCGTTAGCACAGCTCAAGGATTCTCAAAGCTAGAGGTCACTACGCCGGTCGGGAGTGGAGATGCCGCGGTCCGATTGTTGCCATGCCGGGCAAAGGTGGTGGTTCGTATCGTACTTAGTTTAGCTTTAAAAGTTTAATTTTACTTTACTTTTAAGCTTACATTCAAAATTTATAGTTTAAACTTAACTTGACCTCGTAGCTTTAGAAAGTAAATTTATGGTGCGTCAAGCCAAACGGCATTTCGGACGTTAGCGGCCGTAATTTAAGGGTTCACGGTCCCTTACTAAAAACCAGCTTTTTTTTTTGTGTTTCTTTAAACGCAGTTTATTGTAAACAAAGGACGGTTTGATCTTCGTGGAAGGTTGCTTAGATTAAACGCTCGGATCCACTTTATATGTAGCCGCGGCTTCTATAATTTAAGGGGTTGACTTATCAACAGCAGCTCTAGGAGGTTTAATGTTTAGCGTATACACTTAGAAAAATAACTGTAAAACAGGTCTACTATTACTAGACAGCCGAGGGCTCTTTTGCGAAATCCCCTTCTGCCTAAGAAAATCACTGTTTCTATTTGAAATTGTTTTTATTTGAACTAATCCAAGTTCTAGTGTCGAATTTAATGTAAATTCCCCCCGTGTCATTTATAACCTAAACTAGGTGAAGATTTACCAAATGTAAATATAAAGTGCGATTCGTATTTTTGACATGTTTGTTTAAAAATAAAACCAGGAGTTTAAAACCCAGTTGGTTTATTCGTCCGTCGTTCGCTAGAAGTAAGAAATTAAGACAATTCTCTTAAACTTAGCTTAGCTAGCTTAATTTTCCCACCTTGGTGGCAGCGTTACCGCTTATTATTACAGTTAGCCTACAATATTAGGACATGTGTACCTCCATTCCCTAAGCCGGGACTGTAGCTGTTGTGCTTGTTTGAAACAAAAAGTACCCAAAAGTAATAGTAAGAAGATCAAGTTACACCAGGCGACCGGCGATGTTACAAGCACCTACTCCGTCGTAGCATCCGCCGTTACATCAGGTTAAAGAAGAACTAAAATAAACATATAAACACTGAAAAATTCGTGTCCGGTAGAATGCCAGGTCGTAGTACGTTTGGACACATGATAGCGTTTCTGAGGGTAAAAGATTATTATAAAAAGATAAATGCGGATAAATAAACTAGCTTAGTAGGATGCTATAACGCATTAAGTAACTGGGAACGTTTTAACGTTTAATTTGATAGTTAAACTTGATCGTTGTGGAAATTTTTCATATGGGTTGCGGCCGACAAACAATAAAAAATATCACACTACAAATTGGTTGTCTGTATAAATCCTCTTACAATACACTAAGCTAGTATGTTCGGGCTTTTTGCCCTGTAAGAAAAGGAATAAAATGAAAATACAAAAATACGGAGTTCAGCAATGGCGGCCATGTTGAAGGTAGGCTGTAGTGGCTTTGAGATGATCTTCAAACGTTGTTTAAAGGTTCTTCCGGGCGGAAAGTCCGGATTTGGGCTTCCCCAAGAGTCTTGTATTTGGACAGGCTATTGATGTTTAAAATTTGGGCCGATTCGGTCCATTATTAAGAAAACGGCTGAATATGCCTCGGCAATTTTTGAAAAACAGGCGTTTACACCCCAGCCAAAACTAGTTGTGGTGTATAACACTGCAGGTTTCAGTTAAAGCTTATAAAATGTAATAGTAATGCTTTATGCATTACCCAAACCCACGTATTAAGCTTTAACCAGAGCCCACTCACGTTGCAAACATGTAAATATTCATTCCATAGTCAATAATTCAAAGTAAAGGCCTGTTTCCCAATGTTCAATAGATTAAAACTCAAAACAGGCCAATCTTCACATGTCCTTACTCGGTCAAACGGCTCTGCACCCAGTCCCTTTGTTCAACCGACTTCTCCTCCCACTTTCCATTGTTCTCAAGGCCCTCAGCCAATCAGACCACGTAGCTCCCCTGCTCGTCCGCGCGAACTTTCGGTTATGTGTATAAAACCCCAGCCCCAGAACGCAATCGTTAGCACAGCTCACAGATCTCTCAAGCTAGAAGGGTCACGCCAGTCGGAAGTGGAGACGCCATGTCCGCAGGATGCCATGCCGGGCAAAATGGCAGTGGTTCGTATGTTTGTAAGTTAGCTTTTGAAAATTTAATTTAGGACCCCCCAAGTTTAAATTCATAGTTTAAGCTTTAACTTAAACTCTCTAGCTTAGAGAAATTATGGTGGTGACGCCTGTAGCGGCATCTTAGGATTTTTCACCCCATAACGTCAGAGTGGTTCTCTTACTAAAAACAAAATTCTTTCTTATTTGTTTTAAATGTAACTTTAATCCAAATAACTGACGGTTTGATCTTCGTATGGGATTCATTGTTTATTCACTCCCGACGTACTTTATAAGAAGCCGCGGCTTTTATAATTTGAGGAGTTGACTTCTAAACAGCAACTCTGGGAGGTTTAAGGCTCTGTTTTATCACTTAGAAACAAAACTGTGAAACGGTTGATCTTTCATGCGTGTTTGAAACATACTGTTTGATAGACTGTAACCAGCCTGGGCTGTTCAGTCTTGCGGACGACTTAAACGGGCGTTCAGTATTGTTTTTTCTAATCGAAAACTTAATTGATTGTTTATTGAAAACACAAGTGTTGTTTTGTAGAATCGTGTGAATTACGAAATGTAAATTCAACTTAGTGCTTTTAATTCATTGATATTCAAAAGCTATTCGTGCAAACTTAATGTAAAGTGTTCTTTTCATTCCCTGTTGTTAAAATAAAACCAGGAGTTTTAAACTTCAGTTCGTTTGCTAAATGATTAATTGTTTAAGTGTAAAATAAATATGTAGCCCATCTTTAGTTTTAGCTCTTGTTAAACAGTTAAATTCCATCGCTGGTGGCAGTGAAATACCAGCAGTATTAAGGTTAGGCCCCTTTAAGTAGTACCCGACGCTCCATCCCCCATGCTGGGACTGTAGCCCATGTTGTGCTTATGCCGTAAAAGTCGTTATAATCACCGCAACACCTTAAGCTGAATTTCCGTATCAAACCAGGAAACCAGGGGCGTTACAAGCACCTCAGCCGTCGTAGTGTCCACCGTTACAACTGGTGGCAGTGGTGGGATGAACAGGTGCTGTTCCCGTCAAGCGTTTCTCCCCTGCCATACTACAACCCAAAAACCTAGAAGGATGCAAGCCACTTCCAACTAGACGTTTGTGGTCCCGACAAAACGGCCACGAAGCAGATGCCTGTGACAAGCTAAAAAAGTCACGAAGCAGAAATCGTACTAAAGTAAAAAAATAGTACAACCACGGCCCAGCAGCCCCAACAACTGCCGGCGCCAGGAAGCAGCAGCTGACGCTTCCAGTAGACGTCCACTCGCCGTGAGATGCCTCTACCGCAACCGATGCTGTAGGAGAAACCGTCTTTAACGAGAACTAGGTGCTCCGTTCAGCCAAGACGTGGATTTTGCGTGAGCCCACCAAGGTCCCAGTGGATTAGACCGCCAGAGACGTTCCAAGTCATACTTCAGTGCCGGACTTCCCGTACTGCGATGGAGACAGGGAGGACAGACTGACCGTACAGCGATTGTACACAATTTGGGTAAGTGTACATGAGATATGCTTAGAGGCTGCCAAGCCGAGTGTTGTAGTTGATAGCATTTATGCAATTTAGCTATTCATATACCAGAGTGCTAGGGGTCCTGAAAGTGTATTTTTTATGTGCAATCTTACTGGATATGGGAGAGAAGTTTTTTAAGTAATTCGCTCTGCTCAAACTTAACGTTAAATTTTATGCGGCTGCATTTAATTTTTGTTTCATTCATAAAAGCTTTATTTTGAAACCACGTTAAACGTTAAACCTAAAAATGTCCGAATTGGAAGAATTAGAAGAAATCATTCGTGATTTACAAAACAAGGATATAAAGAAAGCTTGTTTAAACTTAGGCTTTACCGTTAGCGAGTCTAGAGCCGAGTCACAGAAAATATTACGAGCAGCCCTCGAAGATGGCAAATTAGATTTAGACGAACTCTCTGATGCACTAGCAATCGCTATTGAAAGGAGTGAAGCTATCCTTTTCACAAAAAAAGAATTAGCCGTTAAGGAAAACAAACTTTTTCTGAAAGCAGAAGAATTAAAGTTAAGAACCCTAGAAGTGGCGGATGCAGAAAAACGCCGGGCTCATGAATTAGTTCTTAACGATGAAGAGGCTCAAATTCGAGACCGAGAAGCCTTGCTTAAAACCCAAGAAAGGGACCAAGAAGCCCAAATTAACGATCGTGCTAGTGCAATGGAACTAGCCAAACTAGACAAGCAGTTAGAACTAGCAAAGCTAAATGCTGCTTCCTTAAATCTTAACACTGCTCCAATCGGAGCTAATAGCGCTTCCCCAGCTCCCCCAAATCCAGTTGCAAAACATGGTAAAATTGACGACGTAGTTCGTTTGGTAAATAGGTGGACGCCCAAAACTGAAATCAACAGCTTCCTTAAGATTTTTGAACGGACCATTGTAAAAGTGGTCTCGTATCAGACGCTCGTGGTGAGGACACCTCAACACCACCGAAGAAAAAACCTGAGGGCAGAATCCTTCCACACCAGAATAACATCGTCTTTGTGGCGATCTCGATTTAAAAATGTAAATATTGTATATTGTTCTCTTAGGCATAAAGCCGAAACACCTCCAGCTTAGTTATCTTTTAGATGTAAAACACACGATATTTTTTATTTGTAACAGGTGACGACTTTGTTTATTCATGAAAAATGTCCGACGTTTAAACCACTTGTCTGCATCTGCAAACAACTTAAAAAAACTAACCTAACCTGCATTATAGCGTATTTAACTAGCTGGAATATTTAATCTTTTGATTTTTGCACTTAATGCACTTTGGTAAACTTAGCTTCTTGCCATGAACCCTACCGGAGCTCGAACTTTTATGTTTGTTTATTTTTACAGACCCAGTGTATAATTTTTATGTCTATTTTTTATAGCATCTCCATCCAAACTCCGACCGTAGCAAACCTCTAAAAACTTAAACAAACTAGCCTTCCTACGATGAAATCATGCCTTGTAAATAACAGTCCGAATCCCAAAGTCAAATGTTTATTCTGAGCAATACACTTCGTGCCCCCCCCCCCCCCACTTCAATAGTTGCGATGCATAACATCGTAGTTTATTTTTATAGGCCTAATTTCACGTTATGAGTTTAAAACTCGCTTGCACTTCCAAGCCAATCCTCTAACGCTCCGAAGTCGGCAGTTCCCTTTGTCAACGCAGCCTCACCAATTCCTTGCCAACCAAAACACTGCATTCAATTCCCCATCCACTCAGAGCGTCAGCTACCTTGCCCGTCCGCGCCGTCATGCCAACTTCCGGTAGTGACAGCTCAGCCAGTTTTGGTCAGTCTCTCCTCCTCCAAGCGTCCACCTCTTCCCCACTCACCCCCTCCGTCGCTCTCCTACAGGACCGCGCTAACCCTCTACCTTGTAACGGCGGATGCTACGACGGCTCAGGTGCTTGTAGCGCCTCCGGTTTCCTGGTTTGACACGGAGATTCAGCTTAAGGTGTTGCGGTGATTATTGCGACTTTTACGGCATAAGCACAGCAAGGGCTACTGTCCCAGCATGGGAGATGGAGTGCAGGGTCCTAAATTAAAGGGGCCTAACCTTAAAACTGCTGGTATTTCACTGCCACCAGCGATGGAAATTTAACCGTTTACCAAGAGCTAAACTAAAAATGGTTTACATATTTATTTACACTTAAACAGTTAATCAACTAGCAAACGAACTGAAGTTAAAAACTCCTGGTTTTTATTTTAAACAACAGAGAATGAAGATAACACTTTACATTATGTTGGCCCGAGAGCTTTTGAAACAAACTTATTTAAAAAGCACTAGTTTGAATTTACATTGTAGCAATTCACACGATTTTGCAACAAAGCGCCACTTGTGTTTTGAATGAACAATCAATTAAGTTTTTCGACTAGAAAAAGCAATACTGAACGCTCCACAGAGTCGTCCGCAAGACTGAACAGCCCAGGATGGTTACAGTCTATCAAACAGTATGTTTCAAACACGCGTGAAAGATCAACCGTTTCACAGTTTTGTTTCTAAGTGATAAAACAGAGCCTTAAACCTCCCAGTGTTGCTGTTTCTAAGTCAACTCCTCAAATTATAAAAACCTCAGCTACTTATAAAGTCCGTCTGGAGAGAATAACCAATGAATCCCACACAAAGATCAAACCGTCAGTTATTTGAATTAATGTTTAAAACAAATAAGAAAGATTTTGGTTTTTAGTAAGAGAACCACACTGACGTTATGGGGTGAGAAACCTAAGATGCCGCTACAGGCGTCACCACCATTATATTCCCTAGCTAGAGAGAGTTTGAGTTACAATTAAACTAAAATTTAGACTTGGGGGGTCCTAAATTAAATTTTCAAAAGCTAACAACAAACATACGAACCACTGCCATTTTGCCCGGAATGGCATCCCACGGACCTGGCGTCTCCACGCCCGACTGGCGTGATCCTTCTCTAGCTTGAGATCTGTGAGCTGTGCTAACTATGCATTCTGGGGCTGGGGTTTTATGCTGGAGAGGGGGGAAAGCGCGGACGTCGAGGAAAGCTGCGGGGGTCTGATTGGCTGAGGGCCTTGAGAACAATGGAAAGTGGGAGGAAAAGTCGGATGAACAAAGGAACTGGGCGCAGAGCCGTTTGAAGGAGTATGGATGGAGAAATGGAAAAGACAGGCCGGTTTTGAGTTTTAACTCAATTGAACATTCGGAAATAGGCCTCTATTTTGAATTATTGGCTACGGATTTCATATTTACATGATTGCAACGTGATTTGGCTCTTGTTAAAGCTTATTACTTGGCTTTGGGTAATGCATAGAACATTACTATTAAATTAAACAAGCTTTAACGGTAAACTGCAGTGTTATACACCACAACTAGTTTTGGGCTGGGGAGGGGGGCAAAAGTGAAGATTTGAGGTTTTGCACAATTTGACTTACGGAATTGCATGGAAACAGATCTTAGTAAGAAATCTTTTGGTTTTAATAGTAGTTCAAGCTATCAGTAGTGTTTGGTTGGGTTCCAGTCGGGCTGAGAGGAGAACTAAAATAAACATATATACACTGAAAATTCGTGTCCGGTAGAATGCCGATGTCTAATTACTTGGACTAATGGCAGTGTTTCTGGAGGAAAAAGATTATTATAAAAGGCTAAATAAATGAATAAATAGTCTAGCTTGATGTTATGCTAAAACGCATAAAGTTAAAGTGGAGGTTGGAACTCTTAAAGTTAACGGACAACGTTTGATCTAAGTGGAAATTTTTCATAGTAGTTGTGATCGTTCAAACACAATAAAAAATATCACACATTAAAAATGGTTGTCAGTACATGGGCACAAGGTTTAGTGCCTTTCTCCTAAAATACAACTAAGCTAGAGTTTGGGGCTTTTGTAGCGGTGCTTACAGGTCCTAGAGGTGCCTACTGTTCTGCACCGACATCTGGTGTGGTCTCGGGAAAGTTAGAAGTAATTCGGGTGGCCGTTTTTACTTTTGCGGAGTTTAAACAAGCATAGCAGTCACTACTGCACGGTTAGGAATAGAGCGTCTATGTTCTATTTGAAGTTTTAGTACTAACTAATCAAATTTGGTTCACTGCCACCAGGTGGGTGGTTTAATTGCTAACCTTAGGCTTTAAAATAAAAAGAATTGTTTTTAGTTAAAACACTAGCAAATTAAATCTCTCTAGAAGCAACTGAGTTTAAAACTCTTCGTTTTAATAAACAGGGGGAATGAAAAACATTACATTGGCAATTAGTCTTTTTACAACAATTGAATAGCTTTAAATAAAAGCACACAAGTAATTTACAAAAATAAATTATCGGCAACGAATTTACATTTAAGAAAATTCACACTTACAATTTCAAATAGAAAAAGTTCTTTTGGTGTCACCTAAACACCTCTAAGTTAGAAACTGCACTCTCACAAATTTCAAGCTTAGTCTAAGTTTAAGATTTTGTTTCCAGGCATCTTGCACAAGATCAAATCTACTCTTTCACATTGAGTCAAGCTAGCAATAATCAGGGCCCTACCATCGAAGTCTGTGCTTCTGTAATTATGCTACAGGACCTTGGTGAATCGAAAAGTTTGTTCACATTTTGTGAGACAAACAGAAAAAAAAAAAGCCGGTTTTTAGAAAGGGGACCTTAAACCCTTAAGTTATGGGAGGGGACACCAGAAAATGCCGATGGTTTAACTGCCCATAATCGCGAACCCAAGTCAAAAGTTAAGTTAAAATCTTTAAATTAAAATTTAGAATAAGAATCCGAAAAAATAAATTAAAGCTAAAACTAGTTACCTAAACTACTACCTTGACCGGCATGGCAACACTCGGACTGGGGACATCTCTGCTCCGACCGCCGTAGTAACGTCTGACTTGGAGTTGAGCCAATGCTATTGAATTTCTCTCACAGCCTGGTTTTATAGCAGCTGCTCGGCTGGCAAGAGGAGGGCAGGCGCAGACCTGTAGGAGAGCGACGGAGGGGGGGTGCGGGGAAGAGGGATAGCCTCGGAGGAGGAGAGACTGACTCAACCCGGCCAGGCTGTCTCTACCGGAAGTAGGTAGGGCAGCGCGGACGGGCAGGATAGCCTGACGTTCTGAGTGGGTGAGGGAAAAAATACTGCAATCTGGTTGGAGGGGAACTTTGGCAACAAAGAGGGCAAAGGGAATTGCCGACTTTCTTGTACTAGGAGGCCATTGGAACTGAGTTTTGAACTCGCAACGTGAGAAGGCCTATCAATTAAAACTGCAATATTATGTATTGCAACTATTGAAGGAGGGGGGAACGAAGTGTTTGGCTCAAACCTTTATACAAACGTGTTTTTTAGAGTAGGAAGATCGTTACTATGGTAGGAGCTCTGAAATAAATACAAGATAAACACTTTGAGAAAAAAATGTCCGGTAAAAATCGAAGGAATGTTTGCCGAGTTCAGTAGTGTTCAGAAACCTAGTTTTTGCTAGACTGTTGCCCAATTAGATTAAAAATAAAAAGGTTAAATATACCAGCTTATTCCCTGAATGCTAGAACGCATGTAAATAAGTGAAATATTATTGCAGCCGCTAATAATAAAAATAACAGTCGAAGTTTTCATACATAACTTGGCCATTGCTAGAATAAAAACATCAAGTGTTGTGGTTTTCAATTACAAATATGTGAAGTAAAATACTCCCTAAACAACACTAAGCTGGTAGGCTTTATGCCTGCAAAAGAATATCAAAGTAAATACAATTTTTACAGACTTGTGAAAATGGCGATTGAAGATTTGCGTGCGGCGCCGGTCAGTTTGGTGACTTTTTCAAAATGTTGTAAAAAATGATTGAAGTGGAAATTCATGGATCTGTCTTCGCAGGATTGTGGATACAGTTTTTGTTTATTAAGGGCCGCAAACCTCAAACGTTTTGGTCCATTAATCGTGAAGATATGGTGTTTTGAAGACGGAGGCCGTTATAGGCCTAATGAGCGCTAGCGAGCGCAAATGAAGAAAATGTTCGTTACGAAACCGATAAACCCTCAGGTTTTTGATATTTTGAGCAGAGGTCTCCTCTCAAATCTGATTGTGAAGACGAGATTCTTTACACTTTATGCCCGAAAAGAACAAGGATAAAATGAAAATACAAAAATACAGAGTTCAGCAATGGCGGCCATGTTGAAGGTGCGATGTGGTTTTGGGGTGATCTTCAAACGTGAATTACTGGTACTTCCTGGTGGAAAGTCCGGATTTGGGCTTCCCCAAGCATCTTGTATTTGGGCAAG
>JAHWFP010242208.1:489-10788 GCA_023313725.1 Lithobius niger
GAGAGAGAACAACGAGTTAACGGTTGACAAAAAAACCAGAAGTAAGAAAGAATTTACACCGTACGTCTTTATGGTTCTAGTCTCAAATCTTTACATATATTTGACTTGCAAGGATGTATCGTTTGGGATCAGACCATATACAGGGATCATAACCAGCAAATACATCATGCACTATAATGAAATAGGGCGAGCAGGTTCATTATTGTCACAGGAGCAGGTCCATTCTAGGTACGGTAGCAAAGAAAAAGGGCGAGCGGCCGACATTGTGAACGGATGGGACCAGCAATAATCATTGTTTCAATAATGCTTGCTATTAGAGCAGAGTTGAATAGTTTCAAAGTGTGTCGCGCCAAGTTAAGCAACAATCATCACAACAAACATGACATCAATTCAATTGTCGAGGTTGTAAACCATCGTAGCACGGCGCCAGAGCGTCAGCTTGAAGCATAGTTGGGCACATTTCAGGTACTTGGGGGAAAATATTAATGCGGTATACAAAAGCTTAAATTGTGTTGAAATCGAGAGCAATGACCCACCTGACAAAAATTAACTCGTGTAGGAATGCCAGCTAAGCTGTTTTCAATGCAAAATCTGACCCTCAATAAGGTTGAAAATGTATAACTAGCTAACGACTAGCTAGCTAGCTAATTCAAGTCCGCTCATCCCCATGATAATTTCCATAGGGTGATTATTCATCGGTACCGAGATAACGGGAAGGCTTCCAGCTATGAAATTGGACGAATGGCTGCAGTACGATACAAACTGCGTATCTTTTATGGTTTGGAACCAAGGGGTGTAACGAGGATGGCGTGGGATGGTACGTACGAAAATATTGTTATAACCATTGTTATTATTGTCGGCATCGTCTCTAATTGGACAGCCACACACTAGTGTATCACGATAAATCTAAACAACGTTGCCAAAGAAATTGTATTCATGTCCTATTCACGAAAAATAAACCAACTCTGAAAACAAAGTAAAATAAACAAAGCCAAAAACTGGTGAAGTGGCCACCAAATTGAGAGTGGTTCGGCCTATACGCAGAAGGTAGTATCAAATAAAACAAAACTAAACAAATAAAACAAATTAAACAAATTACAACAAAATTGAAATCAAACCAAAAACCTATAAAGAGGTGACCAAGTTGAGAATGGTTCGGCCTATAGGCAAAAGCTAGTATCAAATTGTGGAAAACCAATTTATTGTTGACGTGCCACTTTATTAAACATCTGCACGGTAGTGGAGTTGAGTCTAATAACACAATTTAAAAAAAAAAGACTGATATATCAAAAACCAAAACTGGTAAAAGGGGCCGTCAAGTTCCGAATGGTTCGGCCCTTCAAAGGAGTGATATAAACACACTAAAACATTCGCTAACACAATCGCACCGACTAATACTTTGAACGTTAAATGAAAACTTGAACATTGCTACCAAAAGTAGCAATGTTCTAGTTTTCATTTAATTTTCGAACTACATGTATTAAGCGGTGCGATTAACTTGGCGAATGTTTTGGTGTGTTGATATCACTCCTTTGAAGGGCCGAACCATTCGGAACTTGGCGGCCCCTTTTAGCAGTTTTAGTTTTTGATATGATAATCACTTCATGCACGATCGTCCTGGCGGGCTTATCGCGCTTGGCATCAAAACGGAATCAAAAAAAACAGGCAATTCAACCATATTGAGAATTACAAACAAAAACGTCAAGTGTGCCATAAAAAAGGCGGATATATGATTGAATTTTCACTTATTAAAATGAACACGGATAAAAATTAATGATTTTTAATTGAAATAATAAAATGTACAATTGAGAAAATTCCATTTGTTTAGGTGCTGTTGTGCTGGGGCGTCGGACGAACGTCTAACTGGAAAATCGTCTAACTGGATAATTGTCTAAAAACTGCCTAAATAAAAAATCTGGAAAAGCATCTAAACGGAATATCGTATAATGGATAATTGTATAATGGATACACGTCTAACTGGATTAAAGTCTAACTGCGGTTTCTGATGTTATATGTATAGCCGCAGCGAGCGCGGCAGCGCGAGCTAGGCAGAGATATTAGATGATTTTCCATTATACGAATTTCCAGTTAGACGCTTTTCCATTATACGAATTTCCTGCTATATGATATTCCGTTATACTGTTTTCCGTTATACGTTCTTCCAATTATGCGATTTTCCAGTTAGACGATTATCCCTCGCCTCGCCGTTTACGTTTTGAATATATGATTGGTAAAGCACAACAGCACCTAAGCAGATGGAATTTTCTCAATTGTACATTTTATTATTTCAATTAAAAATCATCACTTTTTATCCGTGTTCATTTTAATAAGTGAAATTTCAATCATATATCCCCCTTTTTTTACGGCACACTTGACGTTTTTGTTTGTAATCCGTGTACCTTTTTTACGGCTATGGCGTCGCGCTACAAAGGTTTATGCATGCAGTCGATTGTTGCTGGCCACTTTGAAACAATTCAACTCATCTCTTAAATCCAGCATCTGCGAAATAAATACGCAATTCTATCGTTTTTAGCTGCCAATTTCGAAAGGCCTCAAAATTCACAACGCATATTAGTTTGGTTTAAAAATATATGCGTTTAGCTGAAACACTAATTCTTTCACGAATAATTTATTAGAGGCCATGGCCCGTACCCGCACGCCCGTCATAACTACAACTAAATACAACACCATAATAATAACATCAGGACCAACCCACTGAGACTAACGCAAGCTGGATAATCACTGCAAAAGTGAATACTGCATCAGGTACTGGTACTAGATCAGTTTGGATACTGCAAAACGTGCAGAACTCTACACTGGGCCAGCCCACTTTCTCTCTCCCATTTAGGGAAAGTTCTAGTGGGCTACATTGCACTTATCACCACATGTTGAGCAATCATGGGAGATGGGTATCCTGCTCACCTTCTCTCTCCCATTTAGGGAGAGTTCCGGAGAGCACTGGTTGCTGCCTAACGCCAGCATACACAACACTCACCAATGCACACCCACATCTTCACCCTCATCTAGAGGAAGTACCTGTGGTTACACTCACACTTTCCATCAGCACACTAACCGTCAACAACACAGAATCACCGCTCCTGGGAGAGGGGAGCACCGAAGCACTGAAGCACTGAATCAATGGGGGAAGGGAGGCAGGCGACAACCCTAACTAAATACCCAAATTGGAGGTCAAGCAGAACCTGGCAATCGCACGTAACTTAGCAACCGGGCGAGCACCTCGAGAATGTGACAGCAGCTCTTGCAGCGTTCTAAGTTCTCGTATCCAGGATGCCAGCATGCTCCGTCTGGTGACATGCTTTCTACAGTGAAGGAGTACATGTTCCGGCGTCTCGTCTACAAGACACATTGCGCAAATCGGCGATCCAACCCACCCAAATCGAAATTGGTGAGCACGCAAGAGAGAATGCCCAACACGCAGTCTGGAGACTACTTTAGCATCCTGAAATCCAAGCTTATCAATATTTGACCTCAGAGAACATACCGGGTGTACTACATAATAGCTCCTTGCCACTGCTGTCGTGTCCCAATCCGCTTGCCACACCCGCAGCAACCATTGCTTAGCAGCAGCTCAACGCATTCGCACAGATAGGACAGGAGTCACCTCTTCACAAATTCCTTGAGTCGCATCCTGGGCAAGCCCATCAGCCAAGATATTACCTCGGTTTCCACTGTGGCCTTTCGTCCACTGGAATCCAACATGGCTGACACGAGACGCCATCCAAAACTTCCACAGCACAGAGAAGACCAACGGATCTGCAACGCCCAGGTGCTCACACGCATGCTTCAAAAAACGCCAACTTGAGAGCGAGTCAGTGTACAAAGTGAAGGGTGGTAACCCCAACTCTAACGCTACATCCAGAGCCACAGAGACAGCCAATAACTTACATAGCATGCTCGAGGTGACTGCAGTTACCGAACGTTTGACCGCGACTTTCAACGATGGGATTTCAACCCCAATCCCGCCCGTCTGACTAGCGGCGAGATATGACGCATCACAGAATATTCCACATCCAGTGGCGTTAAGCTAAAAAATGCTGACCAATTCCGGACACCACGACCAGGGGCCAAGAGGTCGAGCACAGGCTACAGCTAGAGGACGATGTGACACTTGCTGTAGTAACGTGATGCCAATCCCTGCCTCGCCCAAAATGCTGCGCGCCGCTTCACTCAACCTGCCGTAATCCCTCAAGATACTGGCAACTGGATCAGAGTGCCCCCTGCTTAAATTGCGCAGACACAGGGCGACTAACAACTCCTTTGCTCTGCACTCAACAGGCGGTTCATTGCACTCCACCCAAAGTGCTTGCACTGGGGTGGAAGCAATGCAACCAGACACAAGTCGCAAACACACATTCACAGCGACTTGTAACACTTGCACTTGTCTTTTAACACCCACCAGAAACGGTAGGTGATAATCTATAACTGACCGCACAAAGGTTCTGTAAACAGCCAGAAGTGCTCCTCTTGAAATATCTTTGCCAACACACAAAGCTCGCAGTACTCCAGACCTAGACTGCGGTTTGGTTTTCAATCTGGCCACATGCTGTGACCAGTCTAGGGCAGAGTCCAACACCACACCTAGATATTTGACGTTCGCTTTTGGCTTCACAACTTGATCACCGACTTTCAACTGAACTTGCTCTAGCTGAATCTTTTCATACCTTGAGAATACAACAACCTCAGTTTTTGCTGGGGACAAGAGGAGGCCACGCTTCTCAAGAAGGCCTTCAACATCACACAATACATGCTGAGCCTGCGCCATCAGCAAGTCTAGTCTCTTCCCTACAAACCACACGGCCACATCATCTGCATAGCAGATGATGTTGGCAGAGGCACCAATTTCCAAAAGCACATCATTGATGGCAACAGCAAAGAGGGTCGGGCTTAGGCAGCTCCCCTGAGGGAGCCCCCTGCTAGTGCTCGATTCTACAGACCAGTCCCCATTCACTCGTGTCACAAAAGTCCGGTCGCCAAGGAGAGACACGATCGTGTCAATTAGCCGTGGACTAACACCCATCTTAACCATGGTTGCCCTGACCCATGCGATGGACACAGTGTCATAGGCCGCTTTGATGTCAAGAAAGACAGCTAGAACCACCTGATCCTGTGCCCACGCCTCACGAATGCTAGAAAGCAGAAATAAAACTGCATCCTGTGCACACCGGTTTAGACGATACCCGAATTGCATGCCAGCGAGGCAGGAGTAGTACTCCAAATGCCAACTCAACCTACGCACAACCATACGCTCATATACCTTCCTAATGCAAACAGGGCGATCGGGCGGTAATTCATCAGTTCTGATCTGTTGCTTCCCGCCTTGTGCACTGGCACAAGAATGGTGTACATCCACGCAGGAGGCACCGGAGCGCCATCAAACACTTCTTGGAACAGAGCCAAAAGAGCACGCTGCCCACTTTCAGACAGATGACTGAGAGTACCATAATCAACTCCATCTATCCCTGAAGCACTGGGACTTCTGCACTTGGACAATGAAGACTTGAACTCTGACAGTTCCCAGGGTAGGTCACCAGTAAGTGACACAGTGGATGCCGGAACTTCTGGGGGAGCGACACCTCCAGCTAAACCGTACACGCTTGCGAATCTAGCATTGAACGCATCAGCAAGCTTGACGCCACGTAGCACCTCGCGATTCTCACTATTCGCATCCATGCTATAAACCCAAAACTACATGGACTTAACCTTACTCGGATTAAGAAGTTTCCACGCCTGTGAAAGTGAGTTTGAATGGCAACTTGCTGGCACAGACGCTCACTATAAGCCAGTTTTTCTTGTTTAAGAACAAAATGTGACTCATCCGACGTGCCCTTATACACTAACCAGTTTTCATCACAAGGAACACGTTTCCATTTCCGGAACGCCTTACGCCTGTCTCGCACAGCAATCATGCATTTGTGCGTCCACCATGTTGGATGAACAGACTGAGCAAACTTAGGCTTAGACCGACGCTTTGGAGCATGCTCTTTGATCCATGTGCCAAAAATGCCATTTTCTACAACTGGGCGAGAACGCTTCTCACCAGTACTAGGTCCCAATGACTTACTAGCTTTCATTTCATTTCATTTCATTTATTTCCCAGAAGCCGTGGTCTTACACCGTACGCTCCTAAGTACAAATGCTAAAATAAACCAAAAATCAACACAAACACAAACCAACCACACATCCTCATATCACTGTTCCACTAACCACTATTGTCTCTTTCTATCCGCTGGGCAACCATGACGCACAGCTCCTTGGTCAGGTCATCACCGTTTACTGTGATACAGAGCTCACCAAACACAACACTTGTTCACACAGATGCATGGGGTCCACCCCTCCTCTTGAATGCACTTCCCTTGCCAATGAACACACCAAACTTTACTTGATCACACCACATGAGGCCTGGATGGGACCGCCGTAAAGAGACTGTAAGGTCAAGGCGAGAATCACACAGAGCAAATGCTAGACCGCTACTCCTGTTGCTTTGCAAAACCTGGCTAGACATCGCAGCCGACACAACGTTTGCTTGTTGGCTGGTGCCGTCGACAATAGCTGGTCAACTGTTGGAGCCGCTCCAAAAAACCTGGCTATTGAGACACGAGAGTTCGCATACAAGGGACATACAGCAATGAAATGCTCTGGCGTAACTTCCACTTTGCACAAAGAGCACAGCGGAGTGTCCACCCATGCAAACCGAAATTGGTGGCCACGCAGAAGGGAGTGGCCAGTCCTCAGTCTCGAAAGCACTTTTGCCTCAGCATAACCCAACTTGTGCATGACAGAACGCACACCACAGACAGGCTGTACCCGAAACAGCGTTCTGCCCTTGTCATGCGCCACCCATTCCTCTTGCCATTGCCGCAAGAGCCACTGGCGTAGCAAGGGGCGCATGGTGGCTGCAGATACTAGCTGTGAAACCGGAGGTGCACCATGAGTGACTGCTTCACGCGCAAGTCCATCCGCAAACTCGTTCCCAGCCACTCCAGCATGCCCACGCGCCCAGCGCAGAGCAACAGTACCACGACACAGAGCCGTCCACATCTTCCAGCCAATAGTGTAGACTATTGGGTCCGTAACACTAAGGCTCCGAAACGCATCTCTCAGACAGCCCACACTAGCAAGCGAATCCGTCACAATCGCAAAGGACGTTAAGTCCAGGTCAATCGCAACATCAAGTGCTACAGAAACTGCCGCTAATTCACACATCGTACTTGAGGTGGCCACATGTATACTCCTCCTGAGAGTCACCTTGAGTGAAGGAACACAAACACCCAGCCCACCCTGCTGAGTAGCAGAGACAAACGAAGCGTCACAATATACCTCACAGTCAACACTGATATTATCAAAGACCCGCAGCAGCTGCGGGCACCAGACCCACGGGCAAAATGGCTTGGCCCAGCCAATGTTAAAACAGTGCCCCGAAACAGTAAGCAGAGTAGACACACCGCTACCCGCCACACCAAGCAGGCAGCGTGCTCTGTCAGTAAGTTTCCGGTAGTCATGCAGGACTTGCCCAACTGGATCCCTTTCACCCCTACTCAAGTTGCGCATACATAAGGCAGCTAAAAGCTCCACGGCTCTGTTTTCGAGGGGCGGTTCACCACACTCAACCCATAGCGCTTGGGCTGGTGTCGACAACAAACAGCCCGTTACCACCCGAAGACACTCATTGATTGTAGTCTGCAGCTGCCGCAGATGGCGACGCGACAACACCAGAAATGGAAGGTGGTAATCAAGACTCGCCCTGACAAAAGCCCTATACGCTGCCAAGAGTGCTCCACGCGTCACAAACGTGTGCCTCACAAGCGCCTTAAGAACTGACATCCTGGATTGCACTTTGAGACGAAGCCTGGACACATGCGCATTCCATGTCAGCTCTGAATCCAGGAGCACTCCCAGATACTTGACCTGGGACGTCGGCTGCACATGAACCCCGCCAATAACAAGTGTGGGCATTGCATTGCAAATAGCACGGGTTCTTGAAAACACAACTACCTCCGTCTTGGCTGGAGCTAAGTGCAGGCCTCTCTCTGCCAACCGATCAGCAACCAAGTCAAGAGCATGCTGTGCATGCTCAGCAAGAGAAAGGACATCCTTCCCTACAAACCACACTGCAACATCGTCAGCGTAGCAAATTATGTTCGACGAGAGACTTAGTTCCACAAGAACATCATTGATCGCGAGGGCGAAAAGAGTCGGGCTGAGACAGCTCCCTTGCGGGAGACCCCGTTCAGTCTGCGCCTCCAAAGACCAACAGCCATTAACCCGCGTGACGAACCTACGCTTGCCGAGAAGTGACAGGATCGCACTCCTGAGGAGCGGGCTGACACCCATCCTCTCCATGGTCTCACCGACCCACGCAAGTGACACAGTATCGTATGCAGCTTTAATGTCTAGAAAGATCGCTACAACTGTATTGCCAACCATCCATGCCTCTCGTATGCTCGTAAGAAGGTACAGGACAGCATCCTGGGCACTCCTGCCAGGCCTGTACCCAAACTGAACCGGGGACAGACAGTTGTAATATTCCACATGCCAGCTAAGTCTACGCACCAGCATGCGCTCAAATACCTTGCGTAAACTTGACAAAAGAGCAATGGGACGATAATTGAGAATACTGGATTTGTCACTACCAGCCTTATGCACAGGTACAAGGACAGTAAACATCCACGATTGCGGAACACTTCCTCCCTCAAGGATTTTCTGCATGAGCTGCAGGAGGCTACCTTTGGCTTCCTGCGACAGACTCATGAGTTGCTGATACGTTATTCCATCAATGCCAGGTGTACTATGACACTTGCACTTCGCCAGCGCAGCATGAAACTCTTGCTGATCCCAGCATGCATCCCCAATCCGCGAATGTCGCACAGTAGGGCTGTGCTGCGGCATAACTCCAGCTGGTAGAGCATAAACGCTCGAAAAGCGTTCATTGAACGCATCAGCCATGTCCTCACCCTTCAGCACCGTGCGGGAGGTGGCAACAAAACGCGTATCGTAGACCCAAGCTACCTTCAGCTTCTGTCCCTGATGCTGCAACTCACGCCACGCTCGCGCAACAGTCACAGCCGCCCCAACCCTTGAGCACAGCCGATCACCATAAGTCTGCCTCTCGCGGCGAATGATGAACTCAGACTCCTTGGCGGTGGCACGATAAATCAGCCAGCGCTCTTCACATGGAGACCGTTTCCATTTCCGATGAGCTTTCCGCCTATCGCGAACAGCAATCTGGCAGGCTCGCGTCCACCAAGCCGGGTGAGGGGTCACCGAAATGGCACGTTCATACCTTACCGTACTACGCTTGCCTAGATACCGAGACATCCATCCCGCAAAAGTGCCACAGTCAACAGACGGGCGACGCCTATCCTGCGGCACGCACACAGTACCTTTGTTAAGTGGCTGCAACAAAACCGGAAAGTGATCACTACCGCGTTGATCATCTGACACCACAGCACGAAAGGATGAGGCTAATGCCGGCGCACACACAAAGAAATCTAACACCGATTCTTGCAAAGTACCTCCTTGCCACCTAGTAAAGGTTGGTGAACCAGCGTGCAAAACACTGAGACCACACCTGTCAAGCGCTACCACCAATCGACGCCCCCTGGCGTCAACATGAGTTGCATCCCAGTCGAAATGGTGACCGTTGAAATCTCCTCCAATAATAGCAGGAGATCCCAACTGCCGAAACCAACATTCCCACTCATTACTTGTTGGATTACCAGTAGCATGCAAAAACACAATGGTTACCCACTGAGACAAAAGCCACACTTTGACAGCACACGCATCAATCCCCAAAACACTATGCTGCAAGGTAACAGCAAAATACGGTACAGACCACTTAATGAAAATGCCGACTTTGTGCCCTGAGTGCACAAAATCCGCACGGAAGGCCGAAGCATCAAAAGCCTGCATGCCCCCAGCTTCCTGCACCCCTAAAATATCTGCATGACATAAAAGCTGTTCAGCTTCAACAACCCTTCCCTGCAAGCCTCTCGCATTCCAAGTAGCAACTGTAACAGGCGTAAACATTGTGACCAGGAAGTTATAGCACAGGAAATACAAACAACCCAGACCTGCGTCTTAGCACTACTCATAGCCTCCTCCCACCTCACCTAACTGTGAACTTTCTTCAGAAAATGCAATACTCATTTCATCATCAACATTAGACGACGACAGCAACATTAGGTTAGGATCAGGAGCACTGGTAATAAGACCCGGCAATACTGATACTGCACTGACGCCTTCCACATCACTCATCACATTCACATCACTCTCTGATAC
>JAHWFP010242211.1:0-21830 GCA_023313725.1 Lithobius niger
GAACGAACGATTATGAATTATGATAGCATACGTTTATACAGGTTTTTTTTTTAATTATGTTCTTAAAACTGGTACGAACCAGCCGTACCGCTTCCGTCGGCCCTGGTGAGAACTCTCGAATGCACCAAAGCATGAAAATGACGAATTAACAATATTACGAGTGTCTCAAAAAGTGTGATAAACGAAGTTATGATAATGTTGCTTTTTTCCACATCACCCAGGAGGTAAAGCATAACTGTTTTTTTTAACGTGGTTTCCCCAGTAGGCCTAACCACATGGCTCGGAGATTATCGTAATCTGGTCTCACGAGCTCGTCTTTTTCCCAATCTAATTTTTCTTTCATCCTCCGTTTCGTTTTCTAGAATTTATCTTTTACTAGCGGCTTGTTTTCTCTAGTCTAACCACTCTTTGCTCCTCCGTTTCTTGAGTTTGAGCTTTTCTTTGTAACGGTGGACGCTACGACGGCTTAAGTGCTTGTAACGCTCCCGGTTTCCCTGGTGTACATGGAGTCTCAGTCTAAGGTTCTACGGTGTTCACGACGACTTTTACGGCATAAGCACAACTTTTGGGCTACAGTCCCAGCATGGGGGATGGAGCGTCGGTCCTAATTAAAGGGGCCTAACCTTAATACTGTTGGTAATCACTGCCACCAACGGTGGAATTTAACTGTTTATAATAGCTAAAATTAATGATGGGCTACATATTCATTTTACACTAAAACAATTAATCAATCTAGCAAACGACTGAAGCTTAAACTCCTGGTTTTATTTTTGCAACAGAGAATAAAAGAACACTTTACATCGTAGTTTGCTTCGAAAAGCTTTTGAAATAAATTATGAAATAAAGCAACAAGTTTTGAATTTAAGATTTAGTAATTCACACAAATTCAGACAAACAACGCTTTTGTTTGAATAAAGTTAAATTTTCACATTAGAAAAAGTAATACTGAGTGGTGCTCGCGGAAACACCCGAAAGACTTGACAGCCGCAACTGATTAAAGTCTATCTGACAATATGTTTCACACACGATCAACCGTCCACAGTTGTGTTTCTAAGTTTTTCAAGTACAAAAGATCAACCTCCCTTAGTTCCCACAGAAACTGTTTTAAGAAATAAAAAGCCCGGCAAGTTTACACTTGGGCATCAGTATGTTTCTTTCGACTTCCACAAAGATCAAACCGTCAGTTTAAATTAAAAATCCATTTAAAGTAAACTAGAAAAATTGGTTTTTAGGAAGAGAACCACTCTTACGTTATGGGGTGAGAGAACCTAATAAGCCGCTACAGGCGTCACCACCATAATTTTCATAAGCTAGAGGGTAAGTTTACGAATTTAAACTATGAATTTAGAATATAGGGGTCCCAAACTAAACTTTTAAAAGCTAAACTACAACATACGAACCACTACCATTTTTCCCGGCATGGCATCCTACGGACATGGCGTCCCCACTCCCGACTGGCGTGACCCTTCTATCTTGAGAGATCTGTGAGCTGTGCTCACCTGAGTAGCGCTCAGGGCTGTGCTGTGGATGCTTTGGGCTGGTAGGTTTTTATGCTAGAGACCGGAAGTTCGCGTGGACGGGCAGGAGAGCTGCGGGGGTCTGATAGGCTGAGGGCCAGGAAAACAATGAAAAGTGGGAGGAGAAGTCGGATGGACAAAGGGTTTTGGTGCAGAGCCGTTTGAAGGAGTAGGGACATGTAAAGATCGGCCGTTTTGGAGTTTTACTCAAGTGAACTTTGGGAAATGGCCATTACTTTGAAATAGTGATTGTTGAATAAATATTTACATGTTTGCAACGTGAATAGGCTCTGGTTAAAGCTTAGTACTTTGGGTTGGGTAATGCATAAAGCATTGCTATTAAATTTAACAAGCTTTAACTGAAAACTGCAGTGTTACACACCACAACTAGTTTGGCGGGGCGGGGGTGGGGGGGAGGGGAAGGGGAATTCGAAATTTTTAGGCACAGTTTGACTTTTGGATTGCTTTGGAACAGATCTTTTATAAATATCTTTTGGTTTTAATAGAAGGATAAGCTAGTGGCAACATTCGGAAGGTCTCAGTCGGGTTTTTAGAGGAGAACTAAAACAAACATATATACACTAAAATTCGTGTCCGGTAGAATGCCGATGTCGAATTACTTCGGACTACTGGTAGCGTTTCTGGGGGTAAAAGATTATTATAAAAGTATAAATATTGGTTAAATAATCTAGCTCAGTTGAATGCTATAACGCATTAAGTTAATTTGGAAGTTCAACTTTAAAGTTGAAAGACAAAATCGATCGTTGTGGAAATTTTTCGTAAGGATTGCGGCCGACAAACACAATAAAAAATATCACACTTGAAATGGTTGTCTGTATCACATGTATGTGAGGTTAAGTACCATAAAATGGAAGCCCCTTCTAAGCTACAACTAAGCTAGTGTTTTGGGGCTTTTTCCCCTAAAATAGAAAGGATAAAATCAAAATACATGAATACAAGTCTTCAATAATGGTGGCCATGATGAAGGAGCTCTGCAGTTGGTTTTGGATGATTTTCAAATGTAGTTTGTGGATTTTCGGTATGGAAAGTTCAGATTTGGGCTTCCCCAAGAGGTAGGTATTATTGCTGGCTATTAAATGTCGAATAGTTTGACCGAATCTGACCATTATTAAGAAAACGGCGAAATTTACACAATCGAGGCATTTGGGCGCACACAGAAAAAAAAAATTGCTCGTTTAGAAAAGCGAGGGTTTTTCGGCGGTCCACGTCTACACGCCCCCAAACGCAGGATTTTATTCAGGGTTCCTTAGAACTCGGAATAAAAGCTAGAATAGAAGGGTTAGTGCACACAAGATATGCAATAAACACAAGACCGCCAAAGTAAGCAAAAATTTACATGAAGTAAAATACACTTTTTACAAAAATGTTGACTTTGCCATTTATATTTTTGGGGGACTAACGTTTTTGTGGGAACTAAATACTGTCCGCGCTGCCAGATGCAGGAATATCGTACAAGTATTTGAAAATGGGGCAAAAGATATTTATCAAGAAACACACTAGGTTTAAAGTACAAAGTTAAGTTTGTTGTTATAACAAGTAACACTATTTTCTCTTAGAAAATTACAAGGTTAGGGTTTTTGTAAAAGAAAACTGTCAAATGAGGCGTCCCGCTGCTTAATCGTTCATGCAAGTCCGAATTATGTTAAATTGTAGAATTTTTTTTAGCTGTTAAACTACCAAAAACATCGTGCCGTCCACCCTCAACCTAGGTTACGATAACTTTTAGAAGAGAATATTCTGTGAACACGCAGAAGAACACCGGCTCTATTTAACAGCAACTAATACCACTAGAATGGTTTAAGGTTACCAAACAACTTGTTTACAGGATAATTTGACACTAAAGGGTTTTAAGGTATGACCCATGACTTAAACATAACAATACAACGCTGGGAGGTTTTATGGATAAAAACGCAACACTCTTTTAACGACAGAGTTGACCTTTTGCACTCAGAGGTGAGACAGACGGTTTTTTATAAAGAAAACCATTTCGTTTAAAACTTTAAGAAGGGCCAACCGGGGACAGATTGCAACCCCCGTAGAATATTCCTAATGAATATTTAATTAGTGTCGTTACAGTCTTTGTCAATATTCTCCCACATAGGGAGACGTTGATAGTGACAAAAAGAGTAAAACATATGGCACTTAAAGTTTAGGTGTGAAGGCCAAAACGGGAATTAACTGGGAGTTGCTTAAGGATGAGCTCCCAACAGACCAAAATGACAAAATTAAAAATGCAGGTAAAATAATTTTCAGTCAATTTGTACTGAAATGAAACGTTTAAAAATTAAATGTTTAACGAAAATGCTGGCTTGATGCAGCAACAATCACTACATGCTTTCCAGGTTTGTCCAGTAGACTATGAAGTTTTAGGATTTAAAGTTCAGCAAATATACTATTTTTAGGTTTGGTTGCTCCTAGATGGACCCACGGTTGTAGCGATAAACTACTCATTGTTTAAAGAAACATGCAAGGGAAAACACTTTGTTAGATTTCCGGTTTACTTGTAACACAAAAAAACTCTACTCTTTAGAGAGAAAAATTACATTAGGTTAGGTTTTACAATCTCCGTCTCACTGAGAATTCCCATTCAGTGCTAGAGCCATAATAAATGCATTTATTTCCATCCTAGACTGCTATAGAATTCATACCAAAACATTGGTCCTACTTTTAACAAAAAAAAAGGACTGGGAAAAACAATGTTTTAAGTTTTTTATACTCTAACACACTGACTTTAAATTAGATTAAAATTCAGGCAACTTTACTTTACCAAACTCTGGGGAAAAATCAAAACATTCAAGGGGAACAGGTTTACTGCCGACTTTTGAATTGGCAGGTTTACTCGTTTCCAACTTTAGATTGGAGGATGTTCTGCTACGCAATTTAAGCCATTCGGAAAAGCTAAATTCTCTATCTCTGGGTTTTTCTGACATGACTAAACTTTTGTTTATATCACTAGCTGACAAACTTCGTTTTATCTTGCCGTTAGGAGGCAGGTTCAACGCATCTTTCGTTGCTTTATTACACCAACAAAAATGGCGACGGTCCATCCATTGGTCAAAGGGGTGGACTTGGGTCTCATTCGCTCACAATGAGTTAACTTCCGAAGTTTTCAGCAGACCCTTTCGTCTGCGCTTGAGGACTTAACGACGATTGGCGGAAGCACTGCGGGGGTTTGGGGCTTGACCAATCCTGCGGGGCTGGTTTGTTTATAGTGGCGCATACGTTTCTTTGATTGACGTGGGCCGTTTCTGACGGGGGGGGGGGGGGAGTAACCACCTCGGCGGCGGGCAGGGAAGAAAAAAATCACGGGGCATGGTGGTTACTGGTCTGCGCAGTAGGTTTAGCGAATCTAATTCTGGTACACCCAAAACGACATCGAAAATCGAATTGTTGACCTGTGTAATGCATGCAACTGATTTTAACACTGTGCCATCATCTAACTTTAGGCTTAGATTTACCTGGGCTAATGTAAACACTTGCTACACAAGGCAGTTTGACATCTAATTTTAGGTTTCAAACGTGGACAATTTCTGGCGAGTCTAGCGCTAACCAGGGACACTGAACTTCCAGAGTCGCATAAAATATTAATTTTATTTTTCCCTATGCTACCAGACAGCGTACTAGCCTTAAGAATCTTACTAGCATCTTTCCCGACTGGAAAACATGCGTTTGCTTGATCGGGGCCTGTTTTATTAAGTTTGGGGCACCGATTGCGTAGATGCGAAAACGATCCGCATTCAAAACACGATTTAGCATTAGATTTTGCATTTTCGTTACTAGAAGTTTTAGCAGCCTTAGCATTTAAGCTAGTGTGACTGCCATCGTTACTATCAGTCCCAGCTAGGTTAGCTGATAGATTTTGGTTGGGTTTATTCTGTTTAGAAAAACTTTTAACTGCCTGACTTGGCTGATTTTTAACTGCACAGGTGGCAGTTTCGGTAGCAATTTGTTTATTGCGGATTGTGAACTCGTCACAAAGTTGGGCTGCTTCAGCCAACGTCCCTAACTTAATTTGATCAGGGATCCACTTTCTAAGTTGGTAGGGCAAGATTTATAAAATTGCTCTAAAAGCATTAGATTGACAAGTTTGTTGTAATCTCCATTAACTTTAGCTAAAGCTAACCAACAAGTGAATAACGTTTCTAACTCAAATGCATAATCATGGTATTACATTTCTGGTTCTTTTTCTAATGAACGAAACTGGGTCTGCAAAGACTCTTTAGTCTGTACAAAACGGGCAAGCAATTTATTTTTGACTATTTCGTAGTCCTGCATTTCAGCGTCTGTAAGCTGATCACAAACTTTGATTAAAACCTCACCGACGAGGGGTTGGAGTCCCGTGACCCATTGGTCTTTAGGAATTTTCTGACTAGTCATTGTCCGTTCAAAAATCTTAAGGAAACTGTTGATTTCAGTTTTTGGTTTCCACCTATTTACCAAACGAACTACGTTGGCCACTTTACCATGTTTTACAACTGGATTCGGGGGAGGTGGGGAGCGCCGTAAGCTCCGTTTGGAGCGGGGTTAAGATTTATCGTAGCAGCATTTAGCTTGGCCAGTTCTAGCTGCTTGTCCAGTTTAGCTAGTTCCATAGCACTGGCACGGTCCTTAATTTGGGCATCTTGGTCCTTTAAAGCTAGTTCATGAGCACGGCGCTTATCTGCATCCGCTATTTCAAGTGCTCTCAACTTTAATTCTTCTGCTTTAAGAAGCAGTTCGTTTTCTTCAGGTGCGAGTTCTTTTTTTTGCAAAAACAGCAGCTTCTCTCCTTTCAATAGCATTAGCTAGTGCAACGAAAGTTCACTTAAATCCAATTTACCATCTTCGAGGGCTGCTCGTAAGATTGTCTGAGATTCGGCTCTAGATTCACTGACTGTAAACCCTAGATTTAAACACGCTTTCTTTAAATCCTTGTTTTGTATATCACGAATGATTTCTTCCAACTCATCCATTTCGGACATTTTGAGTCTTAACGTTTAACGTGGTTTCAAAATAAAGCTTTTATAAATGAAACAAAAATTAAATGCAGCTGCATAAAATTTAACGTTAATTTTGAGCAGCGCGAATTACTTAAAAAACTTCTCTCCCAAATCCAGTAAGATTGCACAAAAAAATACACTTTTAAGACCCGTAGCACTCTGGTATATGAATAGCTAAATTGCATAAATGCTATCCACTACAACACTCGGCTTGGCGGCCTCTAAGCATATCTCATCTACACTTACCCAATTTTTTTACTATCGCTGTACGGTCAGTCTGTCCTTCCGTTCCACCGTAGTACGGGAAGTCCGGCACTGATTTTTGGAGTCGATCGTCACTGGCGGTCTAATCAACTGGGACCTTGGGGAATCACACACAAAATCCTCGTCTTGGCTGCACAGAGCGTGTGGTCCCTTGCGGGCAGCTTCTCTTACAGCATCGGTTGGGGTAGAGGCATCTCACGGCGGGGGGACGTCTACTGGAAGCGGCAGCTGTTGCTTCCTGGCGCCAGCAGTTGTTGGAGCTGCTGGGCGGTGGTTGTACTATTTTTATGCTTTAGTACGACATCTGCTTCGTGACTTTTTGTAACGTAGTCACAGGCATCTACTTCGTGGCCATGCGTAATGGGACCACAGACGTCTAGTTGGAAGTGGCTTGCATCCTTCTAGGTTTCGGGTAAGGAGTATGGCAGGGGGGAAACCCACACGTTAGTTTTATTTGAACAAAGTTGACCAAATAAAAGATTCTAAGGGTCTTTATTCTGTGTAGATGTCGAAATTTACGTCCTATCGTTGCAGACTATGTTACGCATATTAATTTATTGGCGATTTCAAGGAGCCATACTTAGGACCGGTCATTATGTATCGCTTTTTTATTTTTTATTTTGGGGGAGGGAGGGGGGAGAAAACATTTTAACTTCCCCCTCCCCCTTCTTCGGACAGTAAGTTTACGCCCCTGCGACCGATCTCATTTTTCCGACCGTTATTTTTTTCCTTGCAGCCTAATTTGTGAATTCATGTTTTAGTATTATGCGGGCATCAAAAAACGGCGTTACTGTACAAAAACAGCTTAAATAAAAGGCATAAAACTGGTTCTGTTTTAAGTGTTCCATAAAAAAAAAGAAAGCTTCTCCCGACCGACCCTATCATAGTTGTAATTTAATTGGTACTGCAGCTCAACGTTTTTCCCTTAGGCCTTATGTCTGCTACGAGAATTTACATCTGAAACTCAATCCACAATTTAATTTCTTCTCCGCCTTTGGTTTTGTCCATCACCATGTCAGGATCCTGACACCCTGTCCCACCCCTTCTTTCCTAGTTTCTTGCGGTAAACATAGAATAAACCTAATTGTCGATCCAATTCTCGTTTTGTCCTTTCCTTTACCGATTCGGTAGCAAATCTACGTGGAATAGACAAATGCATTCATCCCTCGCCATTTCTCCTGATAAGCTATGAACAAGGTTAACTGGGATTGAAGCTGTGTGCCTGGACTAAGGCAGCTACTATCTCATTGGCTTTCGCTCAGAAGCGGCAAGTCACGTGACTTGAAGTGCACAAAGAATCACTACGCCACAGACTAGGCGTGTAAACATCGTGTGACGTCACCGTTGAAAGTAGTCAGAGATGCTTTTTGGCGGGAGTGAGATACTCGTTGGACCGATTGGTAAAAAAGACTATAATTGCAGGGCCTGCACCTGTTTAATTTTAGTTTTTATTGCCTAACCGAAAATATGAATTACCTGTTTTTTATAGCGTTTCCCTCCTTTTGAGCTTTAATTCCCCTGGAAACTTGAAAGTTGGCTTCTCAGCCGGGCTTGTACTACTGCGCATGCGCAGGGTTCGGCTGGCTATATATACTCGGCGCAGCCATCCGATGGCATTATTTCTCCCCACCCAGAACCTAGACAATGAAGGGGAGGCCTGGGTGGGAGTTAAGGTAATGTATATTTTCGGTTAGGCAATAAAAACTAAAATTAAGCAGGTGCAGGCCCTGCAATTTTAGTCTTTTTATAGCCGTTGAAAATATACATTACCTGTTTTTTATAACGGACTTTGTAACCCGGTGGAGGAGGGCTAGGTTCGCTGTACCCTCTTGTACAAGCCGTCATCCCGGGAACCAGTCCCTGGTGAAGACAACCCTGAGTCCTTGACCAATTTCACTAATAACCGAAACAATACGCGGGCTGAGGAGCGAACCGCAGTTTCGGAAGATAACATCCTAAGTGAGGTCAGGCAGTGCGGCAATATATATAATTTAGTAATGGTTAAGGAAGCAGAAGAAGAGACCGCAGCAGGGGTCTTAACACCGTGGGGTACAAGATAGGAAATCAGAAAGAAATACCGAAAATGCCTACCTTGTGGGGGAAGATGGCGCTCCCATGTGAGACGAACAGGCGGATGGTACTGGAGGAGCTGAACAGTGAATATCGTCCGCAGGATGGGAACTGCAGGCACGAGAAGCGTGAATGATGAATCTTTGTAGATAGTGTCGTGAGTGAAGCATGTATGATGAAGCAGACTGTGGCGAATGCAAGGAGCGGACGGTGTTCGTAAAGTGGATCTGACCGCAGAAGGTAAAGTACACTTATTGAAGGCGAAGCAAAGTTATGTTGTCAGATTGTAATACTGAAGTTGGAAGAATGATGGCTGGTGAAAGCTAGGCACTGCGGTAGAAGTGGGGCCTGATCATGGTGATTTGTGAAGATGAGATCGTGACTAGATAGGCGAGGATCATGATTGCACCGTCCCCACATGGGACGCGGATGAAGCGGGACCCTCGCCAAAAAGATTCGAAATTGTCAGGAAATTTGAAGAAAACGTAACAGGAAAGGGACAGGCTGATGGTGGAGGATCGTCATCCGGTGTGTGATAACTACAAGTTGTGGACGAGGGATCTCAAAAGTGGAGATGGCATTGGGGAGGGAGCTTCTTGGTGAAGTGTGGCTACGTTGGGTGAAGAGGATGCATCCACAGGATGAGGACGTGATGGCGGGTGGGTTGTAGTTGAGGATGGAGCAAGTCTAAGGTGGCGAGTGCGGGAACGAGTGCAGTAGTAGGCCCTCCGAGGTGGGGAAGCAGGAATTGGTGAAACTCAGGTGTTACGCATGTGGAGCAGAGCCTAGTTTATGCGAAGGGAACGGTAACGCTGGTTAATAAGCTCAAGTTCGTTAGAGTAAGCCTCGTTTGCAGCACAGAGAAGACTGTTTTCAGATTGGAGGGCCTTCGCCGATGCTGCCACTTCCTGTAAAGATGTTGTGGCAAATTGAGTGGCGCGAAGAGTATTGAGCTCCTTGACGAACCCATCTAGGTATTCAAAGAGAAATTTTAAGATGAAGTCTAGGTGCTCTTGTTCCCTGGCCGAAAGATGCAAACCCCTAGTGATTGCCGAACGAAGCACAGGTGGGGTAGGGAATGGAGTTGGCTTCGAGGGAGACGGCACGTCCGCTGGAGAGAATGTTTGAAAAGTCTTTAAAGGGGATGTAGATAGGACACGGGCTGGAGAGGATAAGGATGCCATAGATCGTTGTATCTTGGAGGACGGTTGTGGAGTCGAGGATGGTGTCCTAGTGAGAACGAGACGTTGACGGGCGACTTTAATTTTCACTGATGTCTTCATCCCAGACGTTCCAGCTATTGCGGGAATTGCTTCCGTGTCTGGAAGGGCAGGTCGTTTTAGAGGATGAGTGGCAGGCAGCGGACCTGCCACAGGGCGTTTGGCGGCTTTTTTCGGCAGTGAAAGGACCGTTGAACTCGGAGCTTGGTTTTGCGATAGTTTAGGGGCCCATAACTCTTCTCTCTTCTTGGCTGTACGTTGCATTCGTTGCCGTGATTGAAGCTGCTTTCTGCGTATGAGTGTCCATCGGCTCGGTGAAATAGAAATGCAGATACGACAGTTGCGTTCTAGTCCGTCACACTGTCCGTGTCGCTGACAGCAAGGATGAGGATCGAAATGGAATGTAGTGGAGTTTTCGGAGAAACCTAGACAGTTACATGCCTTGGGTGAAGGTACATTGGCCTCCTTTGTTGTTGTTGCTTCAGTGACTAGTGTTATTTCAGCGTCAGGCAGAGGATCTTCAGACGAAGAGGAGCCGGACATGCGAATGACGAACAGGACACAGAAAAACCGTTAGACGCATTGTGTTTTGAACTGCGAGGCGGACGACCGTAGTGGCGTCTGGTGATCGAACCTGGCACTACTACATAATCAGTGGTTGCAGCGCTGTAGGTAGGCTCGGAGTGTAGGTAGGATAGATATGGGGATGATGCAGGGGACGTGATACTGCCGTGTCCCTTTCCTTCACCATCCCGCGGAGTGAACAGTTGGAAATGGTAGGGGAATCAAGCCATAAGTTGGAAAAGAGGGAGACAAGGACACAGGCGTGATGGATGTGTTTCTTGCTTGAACATAGAGGCCCCTGGACTGGAAAAGGGTGGAGGTCCGATCCCGAGAAGGGATCAGGATCGAAATTAAAGCAGACGTCACATGGAGAGCTATCGTAGCTATAAAGAGAAGCTGGTAGATTGAAGAAATTGAGAGAGGAATGGATCCGCTGTGATAAGAGGTGAAAGGCTAAGGTCGAGCTAGAGAAAAGTGACGTAGTAGGATCGACTATGCGCGAAGTGAAGTCGGACGAGGAGGTATGAAGTGTGTCGGAGGTAGCACATAACATGGTGCATAAAAGGATGAGGATCAGAATGTGAAGTAGCAGGAACGGGTCGCAAGCTGACTGAATGTCTTTATGCGGATTGTAGCATGTCTCATTTATTGTTTTTCCTTGTGTGATTTATTATAATCTTTATTTCTACATTCGAAGTTCTTCTTGTTTCAAAGGGCTTGGTAACATTGGGCTTGTCAAACGGAGGTATCCAGGTGGATAGGTAGCGGACGAAGAAGGTGGTGAAGCAGACATGAAGCGTGGAAAGGTTCAGGCGTGTGTTGCAATTAACACACATCGTAGTGCTTAGAGGGATGAGGACCAGATCGGATGCCTACAAAAGGCATGGGACGTAGGGGGAACGAGTCCCAAACTGGCTGCTGGGCCTGTCAGGGTCGCCATCCGAACCGATTGTTGTGTTAATTTGTTGCTTCTAACTGTCGCATCTGCAGGTAGGACGGGAGAGGGTGGATTGACTGTTGTAGTAACAAGATGCTGGTGTTCCTCAGGGGAGCAGGCATTCCCCCTTTTTGTTTCCAGACCAAGGTTTAGTCGGAGCAAATAAAGGGCGAGTCGAGGAACGTGATATTGGACGTAAGGCTCGTGTGAAGAGCACACAAAATCAGCCAAGGCCATAGCAGGCTACAGCTGAACGCCCCAAAGGGAAGAACGTAGGAACGTACCTGTTGAGGAGCAGTGTATAGCACAGCTGCATAAGATGCAGGTAGAAGAAGGACGAGTGGGTTGCATCGTTGAAGCGTTTAAATGAGATGGTGGCAGTGTGGAGGGACATCACACTCCTTTGATGAAACAACAGTATTTAATGCTGGAAGGGGAAAGCCGACAGCAGGTGGTGAAACGGCCCAATCCAAGAAGGTTACGCAGAGCTCATCAGAGCAGTACCGCGTACCGTCCAAAAGTCATAATGACACAAGCTGCCTTGGGTTAGGAACCAAGAGGAACGGCGGTGTGGAGGCATGGCGGAGGCGTGAATTGGATAGGAACGAAGGCATCCTCCATCCGCGGGACGGGGTATGTGGAATGGGGCAAAATCCTAGGAAGTGGAGCAGCCGTGCCATATAGGGATGGAGGTACCTTCCCTCCGCAGGACAGTAGAATGGGACGTGACCCCTCCATCCGTGGGACGGTGGAATGGGACGTGGCCCCTCAATCCATGGGACGGCAGATTGGGACGTAGCCCTTCCAGCCGTGGGGCGGCGGGAGGAAAGATTCATCCTGGTCCAAGATGGATTGGTCCGTGTTATCCCATTCCTAAGGACGGGACGGAGGAGGACAGGAGCGGGCTACTACCGTCGAAGAGAGGATCAATCCGCTAAAGAGGACGAAGTGGACGAAGAGGAGACGTTGTCGTGAGCGTCTTAGGAGAAATTATGCCATCGGACGGCTGCGCCGAGTATATATAGCCAGCCCAGCCCTGTGCATGTGCAGTAGTACAAGCCCAGCTGGGGAGCCAACTTTCAAGTTTCTAGGGGAATTAAAGCTCAAAAGGAGGGAACCACTATAAAAAACAGGTAATTTATATTTCGTTGGCTATAAAAAGAAACTTACTAGCGTACACGCACCACATCTGTAATAGGGATCATACCCTTAGACGATCTAATAAAAGGTAAATGAATTCATATAAAACTATTTCCGGTAATGTATCGAGGAAAACTGTTAAAATATACCGGAGGGAGTTATGTGCCTTTAACCTAACTTCCCTCCGCGCCTCCGTTTCTAGTGAGCGAGCTTTTTTCTTATTGATGACGTCTTTCTTTCTAATCTCCTTCTTCCACGACTCAAAATCTTACTACTTTTCCGGCAGTTCTCCAGTGCAACGAACCAGTGGTTGGCCTTCTCGTTCTCTTCGGCTATTTTCGCTTCGGTCAGTTTTTGCACTTCTCGTTCTTCCAACTGGAGGGACAATTTTTCCTCTCCCTCCTCGTTGCTCATCACATCCACGTCCAAGTCAAAATCGTCTGTGTATTCGTCCCAAGCACCCGTATCATAGTGGTCGATGGCTAGAGTATCTTTCATTGTTCAGGATGTACCTCTTGTCGTCGTAAGGTGAGAGGAAGACTTTAGATATTCTGAGGGTACTCAGTTCGTGACCGATGCTGGAAATCTTGGCCCAGTTTCCCTTCTGCGGAGGTGCCGCAGAGTGTAGGGCTGCTTTGTAGTCACTGAAGCTCAAATGTTTTTTTCACGATGAGTTTTGGATGCCCGTGGCCTTCTTGATATCCACTTTTTTTAGAGGTTTAATTGAGTACATTTTTGACTTGAGGCCACGAACTCTAAGATGGGAATCCGCCCATTTCATCTTTCAATTTCCCCAATACTTGTTTGTTCCTACAGAAGAAAAGGGGATGATTCGACGGGTAGTTGCACATTTCGAAACGGTCTTTGTCAGTGAGCATGTCTCAATATATGTCCTCCGTTTCGATTTCATAGCAGTGGCTGTTCATGTCCGTGAAAAGGAGTTTGGCTCTGTCTTCATACTTCGGCTGAATGTATTCATAATGGAATTCGAACATGAAAAGTTTGGAGAGTTCCAGTACGGTAACTCCGGAATATATTGGAAGATCGCACAGTGCACTACGAACGGGGCGGTTGAGTTGCACCAGGTTTTAGTTAAGGATCTTGAAGGATTCGGCGAGCGGTTGGGAGACGTATTTCAGCGTCGTTTCTCCTCGGTACACAGCTTCACGTTGAGGCGACTTTGCTTATTCTCCATGGTGTTTCCAAACATCGAATTATTCAGCCATTTGAAGTAGTATTCGGTGAAATGAGCGGCCCATTTTTGCCTTTTTGCGGTGTTGAATTCGATGTAAGATTTCATCCACGGTCTTTGGTTAGAGGCTAAGACTCTTCGGGTCGAAGTATTAGTCCGTGACGGCGATAGAATTTCAAGTTAGTTCCTGTAGTGAAAGGTGTACCTCTTATTGTGCACAAGGTTTGGGACGAGTTTGGTGTTGGAGGAGGGCTTCATCTTGTGGTTTAAATCTTCCACCAGATTCAGAGAATAAGGGGGAAATCAGCCCCTTTCCAACATCGATCTTCTCCGGAGCTAATGGATAATGGTTGTGCACGTTGTGCAACCCTTTGGGGTACTCGAGGCCGACTTCCAGTATATACCCCAAGTCGGTATTGTCTGGTACGGTGCCTACATTAAAAGTTCTGATCTTCCCCCCGGTAGATAACGGAACTTGTCGTAGGTAAGATGAGCAACACACATGGCCAAACCGTAGAGGTTGTTCATATCCCAGTTCATTATGTATAGGGAGGTTTGTTAGGAACGTAAAGAGGAAGGTATTTGTTATTGGCTTTCGAATGTCTCTTTCTTACATACGAAACTCTACATCTGGTGCCGGAAGATATAAAATCGAGGCACAATTGTTTTCGAGGCACAATTTTCGAAAATTTTGAAAGATGTTGGCGAGCAGGAAAACGTTGGTCATTTGGTATATCTCGTGGTAGGCACGGAATACTTTCGATTTCATTCTCAGCCAGAGGTCTGCACGTACTCATCTCCCACCAACATCCCATCTTTCAACTGGGAATATAACAACTGTCTCGATGGTAGATTTTCCTCGTCGAAAACGGACATGTCGTTTATATATTCGTACGGGTAAACACCCTTTTGCGTAAACAGGTTTAGCGCCTTTTCAAGGGTGGTTTCTTCCGTAAACCACATGGATTTTAATGCAGAGTCGAATGCCACCTCGAGGATGGGGAAGCCGCTATTGTTGTTCCTGCAGTTCTTTTCTAGAGTATCCAGAGAAACGTTTAAGAAGTTGATGCTATCTATAAAGCGAAGGTTTATCTTGCTGACTTGATCCTTAATCATTATAGTCTGAAACCTCTCGGTGTTGCAAGCGATAACATCTACTTTGTCTGAATACTTGTGGTCTGTAGGTAGTAAAAGGTGCATGTCGTACCCTTCCAGGCAGTGGAACACGACGGGAATAGTTTTCTCGAACGGTTAGGTTACAATTTGGATGAGCAGCTCCTCTGTATTTCCCGCTGATGTGGCAATGATCCCTCACTTTATTGTCGATGAGCCGTACTGTAGTTTCCTCGTTAATATTTTCTTTCTGGTAACATTTTTTGAAGGCTTTTCCGCAATAATGACAAACGAGGGCATTCTTGAAATCGGTTTCTTCAGATGGGTTGAGGTGGAGAGGTTTTGCATTTTTCAGCAGGTTCACGTAATATCGAGCTTCTTTCTCCTTACATTTATAAAATCTGCCGACCGCATCTTCTCCCAAGTGGTGCTTGTGACGAATAATTTCTCCTTGGTGTCCCACTAGAACGTAGCCAAAACTGCAAGGAAGATGTTGATGGATTTCGGTGGTTGAACTCGTTGAAGCATCGGGTTGAGCGGTCTGGACGGGGCGAAGGAGGCATTCAAAATCGGCGTATATGATGTCGGAGAAGGGGTTTTGATGGCTAAAGTGCATGAATGCAAGAGAGTTTTCTCCTAGCTTCTTGAATCTGAGAGCTTGTACGGGGTTCATTTTGACACATTCTTTCCTATGGGCCAGGAGCATCCGAAACCGGAAAAGCAGTTCCTACAATAGAACTTGGTGTTGGAGCCTGAACCTCTATAGCATAGAAAAGCAGCTGCATCGGTAATGGCGCAGTAGTGAGTGTTTCAGGTTTCCGAATCTTCTTCATAGTTGCACAGATAGAGAAGGTCGATTGATAGTCCGTCCAAGTTTTTAGAGACACAAACGGGTGTAACTCCTCTTCGGGGCTAAACTGATGATGTTGATTGATAAATCGTTTGCCTTTTCAAACCTGTCGATTTCGGTGATGTTAGTAGGGTAGGACAGCATGGAATTCTCAAGCATATCCTCAAACTCGCTGTCCAACTGCAAAGCCACGGCCCTTATGGAATACAGAAAGCATTTCTGATCGTCTAAATTTTGAACGTTTACTGTTGCTATGTTCTTGCCAGCGAGCACTTTTGGAAGAGGGATGTATGGCGATGCTCACAGCGGCTTTTACCTAAACACTCAAATAGGTTATGGATGCGAGATATAAGCCAGCCGCTGCCCCGCTCGGCGAACGCATCGATGGATTCTTGGATTTTTGTAAAAGCCTCAGCCAGCAGGGCGGAAATGTCGTTGGGATTATGTATTTCTGAATATCTCGACCAGAACACTACTTGAATGAATGCTCCGTCCCTAGCAAACTCTACACCCAAGATGATTTGGGCTTTGCAGTTTACCAGCTGGCATAAACAAACTTCTAGCATCGCTTGCAGTGCCACTCGTATAGATAGAAAGAATTGAAGTGGATTGCCGAAGGCACATTCCCCCACTAGAAGCATCTCGTATTGCCGATGGCCCCTATTCATCGTCTCGAGATGGGGGTGATTGACTCTTGAGAAAGTCGGGTAGCTTTTCGTAGAAGCAAGTACATTCTTCCGCGTGAAATGGATGATGGAACCGTAGGTGTTCCCAAAGTTCAGCTTTCGATGAAAAAATGCTAGCACAGAACACTCACGTGAAAGTTTTCTTATCCATTCTGAAGATGTAAAATATTTATCCCATTTTATTATTACGGAAGAAAAAAATTGAGGCAGGCGAAAAAAATGAGAAGGGACAAAATTTAATTTTTATGTTACATGTTTTATTGTATTGAAAAATTTTTACACGAAAAAAAGTAAGACATATTTAAGATTGCTAATGTTGTCTGTCCAACTGTTGTACTTAGTCATAACCCTTCCATTTAACAAAGTAAAGCATTTTCCTATCTCTTCCTTTCTTCTTACGTTATACATGTTCTACTAAAAAACAAATCGGGAACTAGAGTTTTTTGAAGTTCCAGTTTGTAAAAACCTCCGACTCGTCTTTTAAAAGATAAGTAACCGGCTGGGTTTTTTGCACTTTACGAATCATGAAAACTTCGTTAGTAACATTTTGTAAATACCCTTTATCAAAAATGTTCTTAACTTTAGAATTCCTGACTTTATTTCCTACGCTGAGTTTGGGTCTGTTTAACAACCATTTAGTAGTAGTTCGTCTCAACAACGATTCGTGACCTTTGGTTACTTTCCTCGGTTTAAGTTTATGGCGGAATGAACCATGTTATTGTAATTGGAAACTACCTAGTCGATAATGTGCATCCACTTGTAAGTCTCCTGCCTAGTGAAGCTTTTCCACATTCAAGTTTTCAGCATTCTGTTGAAACGTTCTACCACGCTCGCTTTCTTCTCAGAGTACGTAGAGTACATATTGGTTTTATGACGTTTAAGTAGGGCTTTGAAGATTTTATTGTAGAACTTGCTACCTAACTCGACTTGTTACATTTTACGGGGTGTTGCTCCTGCAAGTATTTTCTTGAAAGCTTCGGTAACGTCTACACTGGATTTAGATTTAAGCGGAATGGCCCACGCGAACTGGGACATGACGTTAATGCAGGTCAGTAGGTAGTTAAAGCCTTTATTTAGGTTAGTGTAAGGTATCATTTCCACCAAGTCAGCCTGCCATAGATCATTCAAGCTCAGTACAATCACTTTTCGTCTCAGAAAACTTTTTCGGGTTGGTTTGTAAAGTTCTTTTACAAGTTGATCCATTTTTTTTATTTCTCATTCCGAACTTTAGTTTTGTTTTCATGATTTTCTTAACGATCGAAACGGCTAGTTTTTCCTCCATACCGGAGAAGGATCATCTCTCACTCTTTGAGCTTTGGAAATTAGTACTACATCAGCGGCGTTCTGATATTTTAAGTCCGAGCTCTCAGAGTAAGAGAAATCGTGTTGTTTGCATGCTTCGTCTAGTTTATTAATTCCCGGATGTCCTCGAGCCAATATTTTTTTCAGTTTGATTCCCGGGTCGCAGTATTGGTATCCCAGCAAATGCATTTAGAGTGGTAACTTATCTATGATTTTGTTTACAATTCCTTTCCCAGACTTGATAAAGGAAACTCTTTTCGTCCCGCACGCCTCGCAAAATACAACTTGCATCTGTTGGATATTTTTTGTGGTAATAATAATGAACGGTTCGGGGCTGTTAGAAGTGTGACGTTTACATTTGATGTAGTACCTCATCTTGATATTTTTTGTTTCTATGGTTCTTTGTTTTATATACCATTTAAAAAAAATCTAAACCTAAATTTTGATAAGCCACCATTTTCTCCCGCGCAGTTATGATTTGTCTTTGCTGCATTTCTGACAAAATTGCGACCATCTCATTTCTATGTCCATCGTGGCCAGCCAAACAGATTTATACAAAAGCCTGAGTCTCTTTATCAAGTCATTAGGATCGTCATAATATTTGTAATCGACTCTGCTTGAATGACCCACTTTTTTTTATCCAGGCCCGTCCCCTTTTTCTTCGATTTCAAGTCAAATCGGAGCGACGATGTTTACGTACTTGGCGTTTGGACTTGGGTTTGCAAGTTGGGGGGTCGTTGTTGTAATAAATGGTGTGAGTATTTTTTAACATGTCTGCATAAGCTGCTTTAACATCCGGTGCGTAAGAAGTTTCTTTCGAGTCTTTGAAAACTAGCAAACTCAAAATCCTGCGTCTTCCCAAATACTGTTTCCCCTCGACCACTATGGCATTCTCAAAAATTTTAACCGTTTTAGTTCTGAAGGACAGCTCTACTTTTCTAGTGTCATAGTGTAGCCTGAATACGGGGTCTTTTTTCTTGGATTTTCGAAAAACTTTATCAAGAAATGTTTAGCTGTTTGCCCAGGTAACAAACCATCGATGGTACAGAGAGCGGTAATGTTAGAAGCTCCGGGGAGTAGAAATGCTTCTATGTTGCACTGTGGAATACGTAGGGGTGACTTTCAGACCGGTGATCGTAGAAGCATATTTGGTTTTTGACTTGGGAAGGATTCGCATATTCGGGGCTTGAACTGGAGTATTCGGCGAGACTGAAATCGAGAGGGGTCGACAATGTCTTCTCACTAGGAGTAATGACATCGGAAGGGAAAGGTGATAAACCCAATGCTTCGTAGTCATCGTCGTCAGTTTCATCTTCTTTTAAAGCTTTATTCGATGTAGTTTGCGTGTGCTGCACTACAGTTCATACACCACCGACCGATATTGGTTTTAGAGAGCCAACTGCCAGTTTCAGAGTACTTACTACCGGTTACTAAAAACCCAACCTAATAACAGAATAAAATAAAGACCAAAACAGGAGCTTTCGCCCAGTCTTACTGAGCATTCTCAACTGCCAGCGCACTCAAGTTCAAACCTGGCTCCTCCGTCTCCCACTGTTGCTAAGCAGCTGCAAGCCATGCAGTGCAGCCTCCCCAGCAGCAAAGCATCACACACACACATTCTTTACATCTAGTGCAACAAGGTCAAACTGTACAACCCCACAGACAACCAAATAAATAAAAATCCAAACAATTAAATATTCCCAAAAACTAAATAATTAATAAATAAATTACACTATATAACTAAAAATAAATAAATAAATAAATAAATAAATAACCATAACTTACGGTACTGGTAAACTGAATTAACTAAACAAGGGCAATTCATTAAGTGCAAAATTAACCAATAACTTAAACAAATTAAGTTATTAACTAAATAATTCCACAAATTAACTAATAAATTTACACCTATAAACCACATAATAATTAAAATTATGAAACAAGTGCAATTAATAATAAAATAAAATAAAGCAAAGGAACAATAAATAATAAACAATTAAATTATGAAATAAGTACAATAAATAAAATAAAATAAAGCAAGTGAACACTAATAATAAACCATAAACACACAACCCCCGAACAGCAAAACAACAACAAACAATAAAAAAATATTAAAAAAAATATAACCCCTCACACGCCAACCACTTAACATCCCCTCAGTGCCACACTTCGTTCCATTCACCCACTTTATCCAGTCCTCTGTTGCCCTCCATAGTTCTGTTGCCCAATACCTTAATCCATAATCCCTTCATACAGCCTCCTACACCATAACTCATGCTCTCTATCTAATATTGCACTCTTGTCCCAATCGTGCCAGTGATTCACACTATGGGTACGGTTACAAAAGGTCTCTCAGCATGGTTGTCAAGAGCACTGACGAGGATTATGGATTTGAAAGATGAGGTGGACAGTGTGGCAATGGTGAGAAACAGCAAACAAGTGGTCGAATATATGAAATGAGTGACACTAGGTCCTGGTGAGGTTGTGAAAAATGCAGATGTAAACAAAATGTTTACTTCGGTTGGCAAGGAAGAGGCAAAGGACCAAGTAGTTAATTGGTGGGAAGAGGCTAAAACCAATGGGAGGATACCAGCTGATTCGGCTAAGTGGAAGACAGAAGACATTTTAGAATTGGTGGAGGTATGCTTAAATGAGGAATGGTTCAGTTATGAAGGAAGGGTGTACAGCCAAGGAAAAGGACTGTTTATGGGCTGCAACCTGAGTCTGGTGTTGGCTGAGATGGTGGTTCGTAATAAAGAAATGAGAATTTTGAAAGAAAGCAAGGTTCATTTTAACCTGTACAACAGGTTTGTTGACTATTCGGTGGTAGTTGGTAATCTGGACAGTGTTCAAAAATGGGAGAAGCATTGGAACGAAACAAGAGATGACTTGAAGATAAGTTGGATGATGGAAATGGCTTAATACGGGTTGATTTCTTGGATATGAGTGTCAAGATTGAGGAAGGAAAGCAAAGTGAGACACATACTGGACAGGTTATCAATAAAGAGTCGGCCCACACACTTTCGGTGAAGAAAGGGGTTGCGAAGGGATTGTGGAATAGAATGAAAGTGGCTTCAACCAGTGCTGATCCAGGAAAAGAAGTTGGAGAAGAATTTTGGAAAATGGTGACAAGCAGTGGATTTGGGAGAGAGGAAGTGGGCCAATGGTTGCACGAACAAGAAAAGCCATGGAAGGATGCGAGTGAACAGGATCTACGTACGCAGGGAAGAATCAGTTCGAAAATTAGGAAGCCGTTGGAGGGAGTGGCTAGAGTTGTTTTCAGATATGGAAAAACATTGGCAACATGATTGGCAAAGTCAATGGTATGGCGGACACTAAAAGCCAAAGGGGAGTTATTTACTGCATCCCGTGTAAGCAATGTAACCAGGTGTATGTGGGAGAGACAGGAAGAAAACTTCAGAGTCGAATGAAGGAGCATGAAAAAGACATCATTCAGGCAGTGAGAGAAGTGCTTTAGCAAAACATGCTATATGGCCCAAGCATGAAGTAGATTGGGACAAGAGGGCAATATTATATAGAGAGCATGAGTTATGGTGTAGGAGGCTGTATGAAGGGATTATGGATCAAGGTATTGGGCAACAGAACTATGGAGGGCAACAGAGGACTGGATAAAGTGGGTGAATGGAACGAAGTGTGGCACTGAGGGGATGTTAAGTGGTTGGCTTGTGAGGGGTTAAATTTTTTATTGTTTTTTTTCTTTTTAGTTTGAGTTTTCAAAGATTTGAAAGAAACTTCTTACACGCCGGATATTAAAGCAGCTTATGCAGACATGTTAAAAAATACTTACACCATTTATTACAACATGGATTAATATATATATTACTATATTACTATATATTAATCTATATATAATTACACAAAATCCGCAAGGCAGCCAGCAGCAGCCAGCAGCAGCAGCAAGCAGGACATACGAAGCAGTCATCTGCATCTGCCGTGCAGCCAGCAGGACATACGATG
>JAHWFP010242229.1:2262-15039 GCA_023313725.1 Lithobius niger
AAACAGTATAAAACTCAGTGCCCTCACCCACAAGAGCTAATGTTCGTGTTTGGCGTGTTGGCTACCATAACAAAAAGTAACTAAAAAATAAACAGAAGAATTACATATACGACAAATGCAAACATACGTAAAAACAAAGACTAAAAAAAAAGGCAATAAAAATACAAGAGGAACCACGATGAAAAAGATACACCCATCACATAATGTGCATTACGATGAAATTTCATGTATATTTCGTAGACGTTATATCAGTTGGCGTTTTCGAAAGGCCGACGCAGGGTCACGTTAGATTTGTGATTTACAGTTGCCAGCTGTTTTTTTTTGGGGGGGGGGAGTAGTAAGCATTTAAATTATTTAATTTTCTTGTCTAGATTTTAAAATGTAGAACTGTTTAATAAAACCATGTGAGAATTAATTTGCTTTTATTTTAAGTTGTTGCTTAATAAAAAAAAAACACGGGTTTCAATTATTTTTCGAACAAGGAACGCAGGTTAACATTTAAAAAAATAAAATTAATTCTCGCATGATTTTATTAAGGAATTCTTCCTTTTGAAAGTATTGGCAATATCGTATTGCCACTTCCCTGAGTATGGCTTCCATATCGCCACACTTTAGTGTGGTGATACATCCCGCATCGTCACACTTAAGTGTGGTGATATCCCATATCGCCACACTTTAGTGTGGTGATATGGGATACCTCGCAGCGCGTTTTTAGCATTGAGAAAGTTAGGGACCGTACGATAATATATTTTACGTAACACTACTATTGCGCACCGCGATTTCGTACAGGCTACAAAAATGTATAAACTAGACGCACCACGACTCCGGAAAATTGTCACAAATTGATAACCATAAATCTGTTCTATAGTTCATGCTTATCCCGCTAAAATACAATGCCGGATTTCCCATCAGGCCCATGCAGTAGTCCCAGCATACAACAGCAGTGTTAACCACAAAAATTACTACGTTATTGACGGTAGTGTCAAGTACCCCCGGAGCAAACCCCTCCCCCTATTCGAAAAAAAAAACTCACATCGTTATCGCTGATGGGTATATTTTAAAATATATATATATAATTATAATATACGATTATCTGTGTTCGTACTACGGAGAACTCAAGATAAGTCGCGGACACTATAGCCTAGATTTTGCTTTCCGTTCCAAAATGCGGTCTTGCGTATTCGTCAGAGTTATTAAAACGCCGATATCAGGTTCACCAATAGTGACAACAAACAGTTTTAAATCAAATTTTCGTTTGCGTAAAAAAGTTACGCAATTTTTTTAATTGTATGCCAAATTAAAAATTACCTGTTCCTCACGACCAAGAGCGTTGAGCAACAGGAATGAAATGCATTAAAGACAAAACAATAATTTTGAAATTAAAGTGTTTGTTGCTGTCTCATTTTAAAATGTCAATCCCTAGCCCCGGACCACACGTAGCAATACTTCGTTTAATTAACATGAACCATTGGTTCTAAACCCAAAATATAAACCACTCGACAATTGCCCTTTTGTTATGGTCGACACATGGATCCCAGGCCCCGGTAAGTCTGCACCACCTGCACATTCCATGGTGCTACGCCATTTGACGATCGATCATGACTGCCAAATTTCAAAATGTAAACAGACGTTGAGCTTCGATTAACGTATAGCTCTTTCTCTGTCTCTTTGTCTCTCTATTTCTTCCCTTTCTTTTTCTTTCTTTTTCGTTGAATTAATTTTGTTGAATTGAACTGAAGTGAATCAAACTAATGCTCGTAGAGATGATCAGTCTTAAGTCTGGATCTTACTAACTATAAGTTTAATCATAAGTTTAAAAATAATTACCATTTACATTGACAAAACATTGAGCATGACTTGGATTTCACAGGCTAAAAACAAGACAACTTATACGAAGACGACTACAAAAGATCAAAAGTCTAAAAAAAAATCACCACAAAACTGCCAGAATTTTTCGTCAGGGAGCTGTGATACTGAATGTGTGCAAAGGATCATGGGACTTGGGAACCAGAAGAATTTAGGGATTAAGCAGGATGGAAAGCCAAGTCGTCCCGTGAAGGATTAAATAAAAACAGATGCAAACCTTTTTACGTTGCCGTTTGGACTTAAATGTCAGGCTGCCTTTTCAGAAATGACAGAAAGATCGTGGGTTCATTTCCCCGCTCAGACAGTCTGACGCTTAAATCTAAAAGGCAACCGTAAATAGTTTTGCATCTGTTTTCTTTAACCAAACGAATTTAAAGTGAGAGTCACTATCTGCTATAGTTTTGAGAGTTATAAAGAAAGTTAGAGCAGGACTGGCTACTGAGGGGCGCATGTGGGAATGTTCGGAGGGGGGGGGGGGGGGCGAAGGGGCATACTTGGGTGTGTAATCAGCGCGAAGCAACGTTGTAGAGCGATGCCTAAAGGGTTTCTTGGAAGCTAGCCCATCAGCCACCAAATGCGACATTTTTGAGATAATTGGTCGTAAGTCATCGGTTCTGACACAGTTTTCATGTCACAGTAAGAGAAGCGAGAGGGCTATTTTCAAGCCCGAGGAGCGCAAAAGGTTGTTGGGGATCCACCACTTCTAACCCTGGCCAGTCCGGCCCTGGTGAGGGTGCAAATATGGGCTAAAAAAAATTAATTCAAACGAACGGACACGAAAACTGGAGCAGTTACTTCTTTCTTAGGCAAAGTGTAAGGGTAAGAGAGACTGAAAAGGAAAAAATTGATGAAAAAACAAAACAAAACAAAACTACTTTTTTCAAGGAACTTGGTTTGCTGGGACACAAAATCGGTGATGGAAACAGCAAAAAAACAACAAATTTAATCAAAGATAGAAGATTGGAGTGAGTTGGAATTTCTAAGATTAAACACAGAGTCTTTGTTTCTTACAAGTGGGACAAATCCAGAGATTAGAACCGGGAAACCGGGGATTCACTGATGGTGGGAACCGATATATTGGACACCTCAGGTCTGAATATATTAGAAATCGACGCTGAGAGGTCCCTGTAGCTTCTCAGGTTATCGAAACTTAGCCAAGTTTTGAATGTCGTCAACTACTTCATTCCGAAACTTTTTCAAATCGTTGAGTTGAGAAATTGAAACGTCTTTAATTTCCGCCAAAACCAAGTTTGAACAGTGCAATTGCTCTGCCCAACATCTGGTTCGCAAGACAACTTGCGCGCCCATACATATTATGCAAAAACCTACATAAAAAAAAAACCTTTCGTATATCCAGACGGAAATTAGCTTTCAACTTGGACGGAAATTAAAAAATTTTGCCCGTCACGTCTCCGTTGCTTTAATTTCGCTGTCGGGTTTCTCAATTGGACTTGATTTCATTTCGGAAGTCTTACAAAATCGAACTGTACTGAAATTGTTTGGTTTATAACTCGGCAGAAACGAACTCTTGCATAAAGTTTTAATTTAATTTCAAGTTAGATTTAGAATACACATTCTTACACAATGTATGCGTTCTTAGTAAAGAGAAGTAGCTATAGAACCATCGCCATCTACATTAAGGAGGTACCATCAAAATCAGTGACAGGATAGATAAGTAGGCAGTGACGCTTTTCTGAAAACATGGCATAAAATAATACCTGCTTTCATCAACGGCACCAGAAGGCAGCACGTGTCTGGTTCTCATAGGTGGCGAAACTTGAAACTTGAAATGGTGGCATCGTTACCATGGTATCCATGGCAAAAGCGACAATACCTTCGGAAATTGACGAATTACTCGTTCGTGGACGACATACAAAGTTAAGGAACTTATTCCGTTTTTCGATTCATATTCAGTTCCTTACAAGAAACGTGAACCACGGAAGAAGCTTCAGCTTAAGGCCGGTTGTCACCAAATTACCATTGCAGCATCTAGGCCTATCGAGTTCTATCTCGCAGGAAGCAAAGGAATGCACAAAGCAAAACTTTTTAAACGCAACAAACAAGCCATGTGAATCCTTAATTATTGAGTAAAAATGTTGTACGCCCTCGTGCACCTGGAAACAAGCTGTATTGATTAACGATATTTGTGTCACTAGATGGCGCCAGGGGATTTACGTTATTTTTTTCCGTGGCGCCATCTAGTGATATCAGTATCGTTAATCTTTATAGCTTGTTTCCGGGTGCACGAGGGCGTAGCAGATTTCTACTCAATAATTAAGGAGTCACGTGGCTTGTTTGTTGCATTTAAAAGTTTTGCTATGTGCATTCCTTTGCTTCCTGCGAGAGAGAGCATTCCGTAGGCCTAGATGCTGCATTGCTAATTTGGTGGCAACCGGTATTTAAGCGGCCACTCAGCAAGCTTCTTGGGACGCAAAACCATGCGTTACATTTAGAGCCAGATGTAACGACAACCCGTTTTAAAATTGAATGTTGGATTTAAAAAATTAAAACTTGATCAGCCAGTTCTGATCTATCTTAAAATTATTTTAATGTCCTAATCTGACATATGATATTTTTAAGCGATTAATTTTGTGTTCTTATCGTGATCTATTTGTTTTAGTGACGCTAAATAGTTTCCATCCCCATGATGCTTTACGCCTCCTGTTACTTGACGACAGCGCCCTCTGGCGGTAAATCGTTGAAAGCAGGTACTAGTTTCATCTAAATGTTAACCATTGTCAGCGAAAGAGGGGCATTATCTATATATTCTGCCCTGATTAGTGAACTTAACGGTAATAGGCGTGATAGGGTTTTGACGATGTTCGTACGTACGAGATGGCGCGAGCCTTCGACTCCCGACTGATTAACGCAACTCAAATTACGAATAGTTTATTTATTCGAGTTAGAAAAGTAATGTATGTAGAAAGATAAACTAGATTCAGTATTTCGATTTGGTTAATTGATTCTATACGCGATTCTTTGACTTGGAATTCAGTGTTAGTAGCTGGTAGTAGTAGAGCCCGGATTACATATTTCGCATCTCACCTCTTCCCGTGCTACGCAGGGACCTGGCGGTAGATGAGGCTACTAATACCTCTCATATTGCTTTGCTACTAACACAAAGCATTAGCAGTGGCATTAATAGCCGCAATACCGCCAGGACCACGAGTAGGCTTGGACGAGGTAAGATGTGCTACATTGTTAACCTTCTAATCTATAGTTTTATGTGCCACAATTCCTTCTGGTGGTTGTGGCACACAGAGGGAGGCACACAACACCTTCCGGAGTTGTGGCACAGAGAGGTGTGCCACAACTCCTTCTGTGCCTCTGTGTCTTGTTGGTGGCACAGAGGTGTGCCACCAACAAGCAAACACTCCATTTAAACTGGGAAACATACGTTAGGTTGTAAATCGATCAGAAAAGGTAAGACGCCACTTGCTGAAAAAGGTAACGGCTGTCGTGAAATCCTCCCCCCCCCAAAAAAAAAAAACACACACGCATTTATTAGGATTAAGAAATCTCACAGCATTTCCTTGACATGGGGCAAGGTGGCCTGATGGTTAGCATGTCCTTCTCATGTGCCAGAGGTCCCGGGTTCGAGTTCGGCCTCGGCCACCCCTGGCATTTCCGGGCAGAGAAGTGCCCTGTAACGTCTCGTACTCATGTCGATTGTGGCATGTAAAAGAACCTAGGAATTTCGGATGGGATTTACCTAGTAAAATTGTCCCTCTCTCCTTCTGGTGCCATGGCTACGGCTGGGAGCGCGTCAAAAAGCTACGCATTGACCTGACAAAAGACGCCATTGTTTTAACTCCATTTTGTCCCTTCATTTTAGCCCGAAATGCTAGCTCCGCATCGAATGTGGCACGAGGAGTCCGACAAACGTGTAAACAGGAACACTGTACGATTTACGGGTGTAAATCATTGGTATAAAGCAGCAAGTAAGTAAATTCCTCTAAACGAATCATAAGCAAATCATAAATCACTCGTAAATCTGCAAATCTAGGGTAAGTCAAGGGTAAATCACTGTAAATCCGTAAATCGTGTAAATCAGTAAAACATCTTAAATCAGGAAATGATTGTAAATCAGTACAGCAATGTAAATTAGTAAATAACAGTAAAGCAGTAAATCAAGTGCAAGCGAATGGCGATTGCCTTCGTTTTGGTACGATCGTTTGGTTTGGAAATGGATTGTAAATCAATAATTCGAAAGTAAATTTGTAAATCAAGAGTAATTTATTAATCAATCTTAAATCCATAAATCACTTTAAATCAGAAAATCAATACAATTCAGCAGTAAATCACTGTAAATCAAGCACACTAGTGAAGCCTTTGTCAGAGCCCTCGATGAGGCGATTTATGCTGCTACTCTATAGAGCAGTGACAGTTGCCGCCATATTGGCACCAGTATGGGTTTTGGAGGGCATAACTACAAGGTGCACTACATAAAAATGGAGGGAAAAACTACGGAAGAGCGGATTTCTTAGGCTTAAAATAACGTTGTTTTCTCCAACAACAAACATCGCGCGTTTTAGGTCTAAGAAATCACTCTTCACAGCATCACCTTCAGTATGACGCCCTTCTGTTTCTCTCTGCAGTGCCCCTTGCAGCTAACCCATTAAGGCTCCACATAGAGTTATATACAATAATACTACGTCGTGTCACTGCTCTATAGCGACGAATTATTCTTTTTTTATATTCAGCTACAGAAAATGGAAATCAGTCGGAGCTTGTTTTTGCTTTTGGGCACTAATTCAAGATTTTAGGAAGAAGTAAATTACTAATTCACAAAACTTACACTTCAAACTGTGGGGCCAATGCCACTTAGGATCAGGGTACTCATTCTGACACAGCTGTGTAAAGTTCATTACTTCTTCACAAAATTTACACTTCAAGCTGTGGTGGCGCTGCCGTTTTGGTATTTGTCCTACTCGTTCTCATTTACTTCTTCTCAAAATCTACACTTCAAGCGTGGCGCTACTATTTTGGGATTTTCATTCTCACTCATCTCCGACTCTTTATCAACCAAGAGCGGATGACACATCGATTAACTCCGCAACTTGTTTGTGAAGACGAAGAAGAAGTAAAAGTCTCTGGAGAACTATAAATCTACAAAAAAAAATTGCGTATAAAACTTCTTTCTTCCCCGCGTTCGTGTTTGCCATTTCGTGCTTGCAACCGAGGAAACGTTAGGTTTGCTCAAATCGTAAGCGACGCGTGAACTCAAGCAGCTTAAAAGGCGCTTCCACTTTCAGATTTGATACAAGATTGAGCTTTTTCACCTGTCGGATTCATTTTACTGTAAGCAATTTTTTTCCCTTCTTCGTTGCAGCCAAACCAAATAGGTTAACGTTGAAACGAACTGCTAGAAGCGGGTTTAAAGCAAAGAAAATATTTAAAACCTGAACTTAAAGGGACAGTCATCCCAGCGCCATTTTACTCCATCCTCCACATCAAGTACGGCCCCAAAGTACTATTTACTTACCGTTAGTTAATTCCTATCTAAAAATCCGTTTTAAAATGTGGCGTCTACGAGATTTTCTGTTGAATATTGGGAACTATTTTTACTGCATCCTGCAAGTAAATGATCCTTTGCGAGCGTACAGCCGTACTATAACCTTGACGTTTCATCTCTGTGTGTGCATGTACTAATTTGCTAATAATTACCATGAGATCAAAAATCTAAAGGTCAAACGCGGTAAAAATTAAAATTATTTATGCCAATAGATCGCCGAAGACAAACTGTAAGATACTAGCCTAAAAAATTATAAAATGAGATGTTAAAATGCGAAAAACCATTCCGGTTTGCGCTGACCCAACTTTTGTATTCATGCTGTTTCGTCTACTACGCCCAATGCCAACTGAGATAGTAAATGCGTTCCTTGCTGCGAACGCAGCTGCTATCTTAGTTGGCCTTGTATTACTATGCAGAGTCTCGCGAAACGGTGGGAAGGTAACATGCGCATGTGGCGATCAGCGCGTGGCTGTTATATGTCAGGAGGAGTGTGCTTTAAACATTTTTTTATGGCGGTCTGTAAATGGGCCGTATACAAATTACGTCACTCAAGTTGGATGGTGGGGATTCACGACATATGATAGTTTCGGAAAGTAGGGGGGAGGGGCGCTATTAATTTGTGACGTCAGACGCAATCTTGTTTTTACCAAGCAAAAATAACTTCCAAACGGGGTTAGAGGGGGAAAAAGTGTCATCAGATATTTTCAGACAAAATCGGCATTTTACTACTAGATTTAGAATTTTCCTGAAGTGTCTCCTTCATCGGTAACGAAGTGCAGGAGAGGTTCATTCGTTGTTTTTGACGTCATTTTTGTTGGGGTTGCACAAAGGACGATGAATTCCGTTAAAATAGCTCAAATGAAGGTGAAAACTGTGGTTATTCAATATCCTAACAAGTTGCAGACAAAAAAATTTCTGTCAATATGCAAATTTCTACGATGCTCTCTTTTTAGTTCTGACAATTGCCTGAAGTGCCGTCGTTCATTATGCAAGAACATATACATTTTGATGTTTACGTCTAAACGACAACAAATTTTAATCGATTTTTAACCATTTTTTAAGCTTGGTTCCTATGAACCAAGCTTCCGAATGCTACCAAGCGAGGCTGGCACGGTACGATTCCTCCTCATCACCGATGGTGTCTATACCAAGTAATTTACTCTACGCATGCACATACTTCTGCTGTTCTCCATGGCAACGGAAAGCAAGCAGGCTAACGTCATAATGGACGAGGTGGACTGGATGTTTCACGTGCTTGCGGTATAAGATAACAGTCCTGGCAGTAAAAAATAGTCGCGAGTTGACGGTTCTAGTTATAAAAGTGCAACCGAGATCCATTCTTCAAATGCTCTAGTCCCGGTGCCAGGACCCAAGTCCCAAACACCAGAGTCCTGGCTCGGCGATGTTCCAACATGCTTACGAATAGATCACGTGAGCGGGGTTACCAGGGAGTAGCCGCATGGGGAGAAATCTGACCATGCAGTGGGAGAATGTGGGGAGAGGGGAGGCGGGGAGGGACCGGAGGGGCCGCCGGATCCATTTACAGTTCATGCTGCCCAGTAAAGTATTTCGCTAAGGTATGCGGGAACCGGCTAGACCGGCGTATGTTACGCCAGGGGTACAGCTAGTTGTTTTTAATTACCCTTCCTCCCGCCACACAAAAAAATCATACAATGTTTTCCCTTTGAGTTGAGGGGGGTCTCCCACCATTCCAGTCCATTGCACAATATGGCCTTTGCCTGCAAATTTTCAACAACACTATACAGGCATTACACATACCATACAAAATCAAGCTTCATAGATCAAAGTTGTGTTCTTCTTTAGGACTGCGGTGGCATGGAAGAAAAAATACTCGCTTGCATTTCCCCATTCAATTAGTACCGTACATTAAATCCCGGTTTTCTTTCTAACAAGCAGGGATGCTGCCGGTGTGAAAAAGTGTGCAAAATGTGCAAATTTGCCAGTGGTAAAATAATATGTGAAAATTGTGAAAAAATTTGAAAAATACGAGTGTTAGTGTGAAAAAAGGCAAAACGCACAAACGAAGTAAAAGCAATCAAATTATCCGCTCTAATTTTCGGTCCGGAATTACGTAGGCATTCCTGTGGTTCGAACACACAAAAGAAAATTGGTCGGTTTATTGGCGGAGTCGCTTTGAAGTTGCTTTCGCTCGCTTGAGTGAAATTACAGAGAAATTACAATGGATACTGGAAAAGAAAATCAAAGAAATGTGAAACTGGTGATATACGAAAACGAAGAAATAGTGACACGAAAATGAAAGTAGATACGTGAAAAATGTGAAAAAAAAGTGGAAATGGGAAAAACTGTGAAAAAACCTGGTACTCCCGGCAGCACCCCTGAACACGATATATATGTTTATATATTTATTAATTTATAATGATTTACCGGGTCCTTGAGAATTAATACAATTAATGTATAAAACCATACTGTCTTTTTTACATACTTGTAAATGCATACTGTCCTTGTTGTATCTCTCGTCTTGTATTTCACCACTTGTCACAAGCCCTTCTGGGAGAGAAGCAGTGGTTTTCTAACTTTAGGCCATCTCTAGTTGGTGGATTCTGTGCAAAAACTGCCTCGTGCAGTCGATGAGCACGATGCTTCACCGGTGACGTCACACTGAGGTATTGGAAAATTCACCGGACGTTTAAGATGAGGTAGTACTTTGATGAGAAGGTGAATGGTGATTCAGTGCCGAGTTTGGTGAGTTTCTGAAAGGCCTTTTTCTGTTGTATTCGTCAGAGTATATTATGCATCCCTAGGCCTAAATGCTATTGCCACGCTTAGTCTAGGTTCGCTGAGACCACGTTTGCCCCTGCCTCGTTGATTCGGAAATGCTTTTGACAGCAAGACCGATCGAGCTAAAAGCCTCTATCCTCGAAGGAAGCGACGAGCTTTTATCCCTAATGGCCTTGATTGTCAAGCATCCTGACGCTTTCCCATAAAGTGCATCACGCAAAAGCCTCCTGAATGAAAAGGCCGTATCGGGAACGAGCCAAAACAGGCGAATGAAATCAGACGTAGAGCTTTGCTTAGTGGCGCCATCTTGACACCACGTGGCGATGGCGAATTTACAAACTAACGAGAAATTAGAGGCACCGTCCGTCAACGGATGGCGCAACTTAGGAAACCTGCCGCTCTACTCCGTTATTTGTGTTTGTCGCAAAGCTGATACGGCCTTTACTTGAGGAAGCTTTGACCGATGCCTCCGTCTAAAGCAGTTATGCAAGAAGGCAAGCCGTTTTATGATCCCATGTCTTTACCGCCAATCAGCCATACATGCAAGACCTATGCACAACACCAAGTAGCATAAATCCACGTAAGCGCATGTAATATTAAATTTTTTAATGGTATTAAAACTCTTCACCACTGATATAACGGTAGTAGAGACTGGACAAACAGTCCTTTGAGTAAATATTCAAAAATTACTCGCTCGGATTCAAAATTTACCAACTGCTGTTGTGGTGTGTGGTTTGTCACTTACATGACCTTTGTATTTTGTATTGAATAAATAGTACTCAACTCAAGAGTGTTAAGATTTGTACGTAATTAGCCGAATAACTGCTTAATACAAATTTGTATCATTTTGTTAATGTAGAACGTTAACATTTCTCTGTTGCTTTGTGACGAACTGTTGTTAAAATTCCCAAAGGATGTATAACTTTTGGGCGAATGTAGAATACGAAATTGTGCTTTTTTATGAAGAAAGGGTACATTTTCCCTTTACCTCTGTTTCTTAAAGTTTTATCATTCGAACGCCTGGCAATCTACTGTGTCTGCTCTTGTTCAGCATTGAGACACATTTTATTCAGTATCATACCATGCTGGCGTTCAAACCCTCATGATGAAATTCCCTGATTTATCCAGGTTGTGCAGACCAATACTGACATTTTTCTTTGTTTTGTTTTTTTTTTTGGTCGAAAGATGCAGTACAGGACTAGCTTTTTTTTTTATATATTTCACACAAATCACAATAACTGCCTCGCGACACTTTGCTAAATCAAAAACTGCACTCCTTTAACTGGGATTGGTCATGAATAGGAATGCTGTAATCTGAACGTAACACGTAATCTGTCGTTAACACGTAACGACCCGTAAACTTAGGCCTAAGGAGTTTTAGCTTCATCAGAGATGAAACGAAAAGAAAATGATAGTTTTAACGGAAATAAAGTGAACGTTTTAGAGGTAAAAAGTGAAATACGAATTAGCTAATGTTGAGAGCGGAAAAAGACAATCCGAAAAACGTTGGAATTCTCTGTATCTCAATATATGTTCATCACAATGCCTGATTTTTCCCCGACTTTTCCAAACTTGATGATATGATTAATTTACTGGCATCTGGCAGAGCATTCGGTCACGTATTTTGGCAGAATAATTCGTTGCTCGGCGTATTCCGCCCATTTATATTTGGCGCAACAATTCAACATTCTGCCAAATTCGTTAATTATTCGGTACCGAATAATCAGTATTGGGCAGTTTTGGCTATACTTTGGTATTCGGCAATTGGGGTATTGGGTAGAGTATTCAGTATTTGATCAATTTCATATTCGATGCACCCCTCACCAACCCCAGACGACCATCACATTCTACTCTCGGAACTGTTGATACAAACATTTCCATGCTTAAGAAATCTACACGACCTAACTTACGTTGCTACTTTACAGAGATCGATGCGCTCATTACGGTAAAGATGCAACGCCCATTACATTGGTGTAAAACTGCACCCGCTCAAGCTGCTGTCGACCTACCAATAAAAACACGACTCTTTAATTCAAAAGCAGGTGAATGCAGCAACAAAGCACACACACACAAAAAAAAAGTTTTGCAGCACACAATAAAATGACTGGGGATTACGAAAACACCAATTACACTAGTAGATTCGTACCTAGACATCGTATTATCAAAATGAAACACGAAATTATACTCCTAAATATCGTATTATCAATGATCATACAACGAATAGGACTAAAGAGAAAACTGTCTCGAATTTTCTCATTTCTGAAAAGATACCAGATGAAAATAATAGCTTTTCACATTTGGAACAGAGCGAGTGATTGGGAGCAATTTGCGATAACCGACTCGCAAATTGTTAGACTTTGCCCAAAGACAAACACATATCCCACAAGAGAATAGCTCTGCTGAAAGATAACACACTTCCCACAAGCGAATAGTTCCACTCAAAGATAACACGTCTCAGCTAACGAATAGCTCCACTCAAAGATAACATGTCTCCCACAAGCGAATAGCTTCCCTCAGAAAAAAACACGTTCCTGCAAGCGAATAGCTTCACCCAAAGATAACACGTGACCCATATACTAATAGCTTCACTAAAAGACAACACATACCCACAAGCTAATAGCTTCGCTCAAAAAAAA